>JAOXYD010092907.1:0-11961 GCA_028565735.1 Pinacopodium congolense
TTCATGGCTTGTCTCAACCCAGAGAAGGAAACAAATATCCAATTTTTCATAACTAAAAACGATATGTTCCCCATGCTTAAGATAATACATCGTTTTCCTTCATTGAATGTGAATTTTCTAGATTTTCCTTGAATTATCTATAGATATTAATTAAGATTGATTTTTGGAATAATTATGACTGTTCAATATTTAATTCCAATATATGATTATATATGTTTAGATGAAACAAGTCAAATATATGATTTAGATCAACCATAGGTAATGCATCTTGTGTGGAGACTTTGGCCGTAATCTTAAATAAAATGTCTAGATTAGGTGTAAGCCTAATCAAAACAGTAGGTTTTGTAGATCCTAGTAAGTTATTTAATTTGTATGGTTAGAGCTAGTTTGACAAACCACTTAGTTTATCAAATTAAATAGGAATTATATGACTTAATTGTGAGATTGTGATTTAATTTAAGGTAATTACAGTTTAAGGTAATATGGAAAACACATTAAATCAAGGTAAGTTAATGAGTATAAAGAATCTTAAGGAGATAAATAACCTGAATCCTAATTTCATTATTTTCAGTTAATTTATGTAAGTTTGTCTTTAGATTCTCCTTCATCTTTTTTTTTTATTTTCCTTTCAATCAGTCGAGCATTTAACCAACTTTGAATAGGTTAGATAGTAGAGCTAGAAACTTCTCTAATAGTGCAGTCCTTGATGTTCAACACCTAGATTCATCATAGCTATACTATTTATTGATAAGTACACTTGCCTTATTCCATGTTATGGTATTGTTTTACATGATTCTTTGGTACATACATTTTGATTTTAACACTTAGATATACATCCATACCCACATTAAATATCTTATTCCCTTCCTCGATATTTAAGCTGAACATCTTCCTAAATGTTCAAATAACATAAATAAATATAAAAAATAGATGATAATGGAATAAGAAACTTCCTTATATTTCACATATGTTGCTCTTTAACCATCTATGATAACTAACTTAAAAAGATCCAAACCCAATAAGAAAAGTGAAAGCATAAAGAAAAAAAATGAAACTAAATGGAAAATAGTAAAAATGAAAATCCTGCTATACTCCAAACCTTAATGGTTGGATTGTATCCTAATAAGTGATTCTTTAAGGTCTTTCAGCTAGAGTGTAATATTAGAGAATTATGATTATCTTCCTCAATCCAAATCTTTTACTGAACTCTTTAAATATGGGATGGATCACTAAACATTTATATGTTGCCACACCTATATTCCAATGTATCCTTACACTTGCTTTAAGCTGAGTAAGGTAATTTAATAAAAGGTCTTGATAGCCAATTTCCTACTAATAATCAGCAACTGTGATATCAATAAAATCAAAGGAAAAACATACATGTTTATTGTCCTTAAGGACTGTAACATTAATACTGTTTTTTTATATCCTCAAGATTGTAACATTAAAAAAGTTTTTTATGTCCTCATATACTTCAAAAACTAGCTTCCCCTCACTAATTATTAATTTATGTGTGTCTACTCTCTTAGCTACACTTCTATAATATTAGGCAAACCTTGTTCGCTCCTGTTCTATAATTAGTTTAGCTAATTGCCCAACATATGCTATCGAGTTATAAAAGGAAGCCTTTCTACTCTCTAATAGAGCTTCGACTGTAGATATGACCTTAATAAGTAATTCTCTCATTCACAATTCTTCTTATTGTTGTTCAAGTTGCCAAACATGTATAATTAAGTTATGGAAGGGGGCCTTCATATATTCAAATCAAGCTTCTGATGGGGATATAGTATAATTAATAACTCCATTAATTTCAATTCTTCTTCTTGTTATCAATAAATCTTGTAGAAGTGGCTTAAAACAAGTTTGATCAATTTATGTTAAGTTGTAAGTATTGCTTCCATGGATATTATAAAACCATCCCATTAATTGTTCACCTATTGGCTGAAGTTGCTTAGTTATCTTACCACTAATAGTATTGTTACTAATGATTTTGCCATGTCATTGCGTTAATTACATGCAGTCATAGAAAGATAACCAAACGTATAACATGAAAGTAAAATAAAATAGATGAATAAAAATGATTATACTTATAGAAATAAGGCTTTCCAAATATTCCAATTCATTATAACAACACAATAAACTTGATGGTCTCTTTAAGGTCCTCTAAGTTTTAAATAAATTAAAATCCAAATCTAGAACTAAATAATACTAAGACTGATGATGTAAGTACACCAATCATATCGTAGTACAACTTATATGAGTTTGGATATCATCCTATAAGGATTACTCGACTACTAGTACTCTCTATTTCTCTATTATCTAACTTATCCAAATTGATGATTAATTTAATAATGAACTAAAATTAAACTAGACAGCTAACTATCAATTCCAACATAATTTACTAGATTAAAGAATGCAAATGATGAACCTAGGATCTAGATGATTGATTCCTTAATGACGTTTATGTGCTCATTTTTAACCTTAATTAAATGTTTTATCCAAATTGACTTAGAAGGTAGAATCCCAAAATTGAGTTACAATCTCTCTTGAATAACTAAACTAATATCTTCTTGGTTGATTCATCATAATCTATTCTCAATTAATACCTAATTGGATGCATTACTATGATCTATAGATCATATTGTTTTAGCTAGGTTTGATTCTAATATGAAAGACTTATATAAGCCTATCTCTATTAGCCCATGCAAGCCTCTTTACCTATAAATTGATCTATTGATATAAATGGCTTCTCAATCTACATATATGAAGTCAATAGTTGAATGAAATCACTGGCGAAATATCAAAGTAGATACAATGACCTAGGATGTGATTTTCACTATTTTAACATCTTTCATCTACTCTTCAATCTCACAAATCGTTTAACTTCTTCCCAAATCATATATATCATCCAAAGTTTATAAAAACAATAATTTTTAGTGCAATCTCATAAAAGCAATATCAAATTTAATAGTTCAAATATTTAATCTAAAAAATCACATGAAAGCGATTCAAATATAAGCTATTATATTTAATCTAAAAAATCACATGAAAGCGATTCAAACCTAAGCTATTAAAGATCAAAACTTGTATAACTTGGGCCCTATTAAATCCTTCGCACTTGAACTGTTACTTGTCCTTAAGCAACCACTTAGATACTCCCTCGAAATAATTCTAAAATTAGTTAAAAGTTGATTGTGTACAAAAAAACTCTAAACCAATATATTTGACATAACTCATAAATTTAAGTTCAATTATAACAAAAACTTGATTCACACATAAGCACATAGTTAGTAATAAGTAGCCCTTTATACACAATATTAGGCATCTAAGTAATTTCATGCATATTATTACATAAATTAAGTCAAATGTGTTTTCCAAGTATTTAAAATTTAAAATAGAGCATTTATTTAAAAATCACTTAGTTTTTTAACATGAAGATAAATATTTTGTCATGAATACCCCCAGTTACTCAACTAAGATACTCCTAGAAGCTGGTTTGAGATGTCAATTGGTCTTTTGAATTGAAGATAAAAATTAGGTTACCCTAAAAATGGCTACTATTACCATTCATTAACTCAACCTTTTTATTGATATGAAGCCAATAGAGAGAAAAATTTTATGATCAATTATTTAACTCAACATAATTTTTCAACTTTTAAGCATTAAACAAAACCCTATTCCTAATTCACATAACAATCCATAAAAAATATCCTTAAAGACCTAATATTTTCATGCAAGGGTTACTAAATACATGCAATTTACGCAAAATAATAAGAGAGAAAAGTTCATAGTTACAAATCAATCAAAAGTTATTCAATATTCACTATAATAAATATTTTAATTATATTGAAATAACATAATTAATAACCAACAAACAATTAAAATCATTTAGAGTGAGATATCTAAAGTAATCACTATCAAAATCCCAACTATTAAAGTGTCAGATGCTATAAATATCGTCTCCTACTAAATTTTAAAATAATAAATCCAAACTTTAAACTAAATGACACTATAGGTAAGTACACCTAACATATCATAATATAGCTTAGGCAAGTTCAGATTGAACTACTAATACTAATTGTTTTTCTATTGTCTAATTTAACAAATCACGTGATTTAATTAAAATTAAGAACAAACTTTAAGGTTTAATAGCAAAACCACACAATTTACTAAAGAATAAAAAATCAATGAGATTAAAGACTTATATGAGGTATCCCGCTTAGATATAAATAGGATCATTGTTTAATCTTGATTGAATATCTTAAATAAATTGACTTGAATCATAGAATCCTTTAATTGAATTATAGTCTCTCTTGAGTTATATATAGCTTCTACCATCTTGAGTGATTAATTAGAATCCCTTTTCTATTAATACTGTAATTGAAAGCATTACCTTGTTCTATAAATCATATTATTTTGGCTAGGTTTTAATCTATCCTAAAAGACTTGTATAAGCCTAATACCCTACTCAAGCCTTTTTACCTAAGGATTGATTTGTTCATATAAATGATTTATCAATCTAGATAAATGAAATCAAACAGTGGAATGAAATCACTAGCCAAACATTAATCCATAAAAATGATAATTATGAATAAATCTAAGAAAATATGGTCTTTCATTAAATTAAAAAATAAATCTCAAACACATAAGTTTATATCTAGATCCAATGAAATCAAATCATGACTATAAAAATAAATACAACAATGATTAAAGAAAAATAAAGAATTAGAAAACTTGTTCTCATGTGATTTAACTCTTCAATTTTTAATGAGCCTTTGTTGAGATCTCCACTAATCTTCTTAAATCTCCATTTTGAACTTGATTTTCTTCCTTTTAATGGTTTCAATCTTGATCAAAATTAACCTTATAATGTATTTTCTCTCTTGGATGGTGGTTGCCCTCAATTTAAAGTCAACAACCCTTGAAAGAAATCTAAAAACACGCTTAAATAGGAGTTAGAGCTCGACTATCCTATAGATAAAATCGCAATTGTAGGATGTTACCATAAGAAGTTCCACGACTAGAGTCATGACCGTAACTCTAGCCATGTAACTCACCTTCTTTTGTGTGAGTTCCTATTTTGTTTTAAAATTTCACGACCTAGGTCACAATCATGACTTACACCATGATTTTCATTATTTTGACATCTTTCCTCTACTATTTGATCCCACAAATCGTCCAATTGCTTCCTAAATCATATATATCATCTGGAGCTTATAAAACCATCATTTTTGGTGTAATCTCATAAAAGCAATATCAAGTTTAATAATTAAAACTTTTAATTTAAAAATCACATAAAAATGATTCAAAATTAATTTATAAAAAAATCAAAATCAACTTAGGTTCTATCAATTCCCTTCGTATGCATCTATTACAACTTTAACAGTAGTTAGGAAAGGTAATCCTAAGATCAAAGGGACATTTATATCAAAAGGAAATATGAACTTATCAACCTTAACTAACAAATCTTTTGTAATGCTTGGGAGATACTTTACTAACCTTTCAGCTAATTGAATACTCATACACTCTGATTTCAATTTCCCTAACAATTTTTTGAACATCTTGGAGGACATTAAATTAATTTTTATCCTTAAATTGGTCAAAACCATATCAATAAATAAACTACTAATGAGATAAGGGACAGTAAAACTCTCAAAATTGTTGATTTTCTTTGGTAGCTTGTTCTAAAGGATGGAGAAGCCATTGTCACTTAGTTTTATATTCAAAAGTTCCTTTTACTTCTTTTTGTTTACTATGATGTCTTCAAGAATTTTGTAGACTTTAACATCTACGATAAAGCCTAAAAAAAAGGTCAGTTAAAATATAATTTCTTGAAAGGTTCAAGGAACTTACCAAATTATGCATCAATGTGCTCTTAATCTAACGCTATAAGGTATGGTGGTCTTGACTTAAACTCCTTAATAGAACATTTCTTCTCACCCTTTTATTCCTTCTTACTCTCTTTTTCAACTGCTTCCTCATCAAAAACTACTTGATTTCTCTTGCTGGCATAAGTTTTAGCTCGTTTCCACTCCTTAAACTTACCATATTTTATATGTTCTCTTGGATTCACCTTGGTATTACTCGGAAAGCTCCTTATAGTCTTTCTACAATTAACTTACTAAGCTACCCAATTTAATTCTCCAAGAGATGGATCGAAGCTTTTTAATTCTGTTAGGCTTTCTCTTGACTTTAGAAGCAAGCCTTTTTCATGTATAGATAAACTTGGCAATTAATTCCTTTACTCTCATCTTCTCGAAATGCTACTATTGATGTTATCCCAGTTGAAGTAATCTAGAATTGTCTTAATCACTTAAAAAATAAAAGAAAGGAGGATGTTACTTCCATTCTAGATTATATATGTTACTATAAGGGTTCTTTCCTCTTAGAGCATGTCCCATTTAATCTATTTATCCTAAATTTGAAAAGGTATTGCCTACTTAGCACCTTTGGCTTCCATAATTTCACCTACATCAATCACAATACATCATTGCCACTAGCTTATTAGATATACTAAAATTGTCTATTTTGTTATTCATCAATTCCAATTAAGCTAGCAGTACAATTATAGAGTCCAATTGATGAATCCCTATTATATTCGTTAGATTACTCTCATTAGACTACCGTTGATAATTGTTTATAGCCATTTCTTCTATCAACTCTTGGGTTGCATTAGATGCCTTATTGTTTAATGATGTCTAACTACTACATCTATCAACTATTTTTTTAGTATTGTTCAACTCATTTTAAAACATTTTCACTTAAAGCCATGTGAGTAATCCATGATGTAGGCATCTTTAAAGAAGGTCCTTATACCATTCTTATATATCACATAAAATTTTATCTTCCTTCTATGCAAATGCCAAAATGTCCTTCCTTAATTTAACAATCTTTATTGGTTGGAAATATTTAAGTAGGAACTTCTCTGTCAAGCTATCCCAAGTAGTGATTGACATAAGTAGTTAGAATTTTAACCATTGCTTCACTTGCTTCCTCAAAAAAGAAAAAGAAGGAAATAACCTTAACCAAATAGATCATTTGTGACTCCATTAATCTTAAATATATCCCATATTCTAGGAAATTGACTAAATGAGCGTTGAGATCTTCATCTAGTAACCCATAAAACTAAATAAACTACTAAAACATTTGAAGGATGTTAGGCATGATCTCAAAATTATTCAAACTAATTAATTTCCTTACGATGCTTGATTATATCCTATGAATAGATGGCTTTACATAGTTCAACATGGATTTTGGTTTATTCTCGTTAACAATTTTTGATAGATTTTACAAGCTTGAGTATACCTCATCTTCTTCGTTAAGCCTCTCTCTTTCTCCATATGCCCAAAGATGGCCTCTTTCTATCCTAGGATTAGCTTCAGTAAGATTGAAATTAGTTTTTTTTTTGTTATACACTATAGAGTCTACCTATAATCAACAGGACAAAATCAAGTATATAAATTGAAAAATAAAAATAAAAAAACTAAATATGAAAATTAAAATTAATAATTCTAAGTCCTCCTAATATCATAAATAATCCTCAACAATGGTCTAAAAAACTTAGGGATTGTGTTTTAAATCTAAATAAACTACTATATCTCACAAGTATGGTTCCTATGAGGATTTTAATAGGCATTAGCTTTCATAAAGATGAAATTTTTTAGTATAAGGGTGCATGCATATAATTTTCAAGAAAATGATGATTGTTAGTCAGTTATCTATTAAGGCCAACTTATGCAATTTAATTAACAATTTAAGCAACTGAAGCTCACTTTTATTTTAACAATTTTAACCAACAATGGTGATAAGTATACTGATTACAAATAATACAATTGGATATTTAAGTTCCAAGTTAACGTTCCACATGGATTACCAAATTGTAAGTACTAAGCTAATTAGGTCGTCACAATTATCTAGAGAATTCCAAATGAAAGAAATTACTAACTAAAATTACAAAACTAATTTAAAAACATAAAATTATGCAATTAAGATTAAATTAGATTTAAGTATTACCTCTTGGAGAAATTGGTTAAAGAATTAGGTTTCAATGATCTAAATGGATTAATTATAGATTGGAAGGCTTGTCCTAGGGTCACTTCACTAAATTAAAGCAATGCTATGTGTAAACCCTATGGCACCCAAGAGGGAGGGGGTGAATTGGGTGTTTAAAAATTCTTGTGGAAATAAAACACTTTAAACACCTTAGGCCAATTTCAATTATATCAAATCTCTAAACCAAAATTCAACCTAAATAGAATGTTAAACTTTATGCCAATATTAAGCAAATTCAAGTAATGATAAAACAAACACAAGGCACAAATATAAAAGAGATAGGGAAAAGAAAGAACGCCAAGGTTTATAGAGGTTTGCCTACCCCAAAGATAGACTACGTCCTCTCTCCAACTACTTATTGAAAATTCCGTAACTAACAATCTTGGTCAAAGGCCAAGAGAAACCTTTACAACAATATTGATTCAAGGTTAAGAAGAATCTATACACAATCTTGATTCAAGGCCAAGAGGAACCTTTACAACAATCTTGGTCAAAGGCCAAGAGGAACCTATACCAATCATGTTCTAGGTCAAGAGTAACCTATCAATCTAACTTATCACAAAGAGGATGAAGAGTAACCCTTACAACAATCTTTTTATGGCAAAGAGGAGCTTTTTCAATACAACCAAAGATTATAGTTTTTGTCCTATAGGGACAACCCCTAATCCAAGCTCCCTTGAGCTTTAAACCAATTTTATATAGCTTATGAAAACCTTGATCAAAATCAACACAAGATACGGGTTCAAATGCAATATGGAATGACAATGCATAATTAAGGCATAATCTAATCCAATTAATAATCAAATACTAATTTAATTCAAATCTTGTTTTCTAAAGGCCAAGAGCAACCTATCAAATCTATTTTAAAGGTAAAGAAGAGCCTATACCATAATTAACAAGCAACACAAATCAATTCCCTCAATTTAAGTCACTAATCACACCTTTAATGGTGTTTCTCTAAAGTTCAATCAATAAAATCAATTCTGAAAATTCTAAAGGCAAACCAAAATTATAAGAAGCCTCCTAACACTTTAATAGATCATAAACAAATAATTTTATCCAGCAAAAAACATAATTAAATCCTCAAACAATCTGACTTAATCAATATTAACACAAGTTATCTAAATATGCAATATTAATGTTCCAGCCTATAAACAAACTAATTTAATCACCCAAATGATGCAAATTAAATGCAATAAACCTACTGCAACATCAATGTATATGTTAACAATAAATCACAGTAGCAAACATAATTTTAGCACATCAAACAGATGATCTAAATCAAGAGAAAAGATAGAATTCTTAAACTTGAACAATTTTGAGCAACCTACACAAATAAAGCTCAAAAAAATAATATAATCACTTAAAAATTGAATAAAAAAATACTAGAACACTCCTAGTACTTTAAGCAAACTGAAAGAATTAAATTTTCACAGCCAGAAACTGATTAGAAATGAAAATAGAATTGTTTAAAGGTGTTGTATAGAAAACTTGAATGTTGAGGTTTTTGTGTTCTTTGAGCTCAAACAAATGATTTGAGGGCTTAAAAATTGAAGTAAAAGATCCTACGCACTCTTGAGACCTTGAGCAAAACGTGTATGATAATTTTGAATCAATAAAAAGGTTTTGCTAGCTCAAAATTGAAGAACACTAAAGTAAAACTGTGACAATTTTAAAGAACAGAACTTTGAAAGCTTGAAATAAACAATTTAATGAATCAAAAAATCAATTGAAAGCTTTTTCAGTTTCATTTATATCTAAAAAAGCTAGAAACACAAAATTTACAGTATAAGAAAATAATTTAAAACATGAAAATAGGAATTGAATAAAGGCTATATAGAAAATAAATAAAGCTTTGAATAATTAAGAGATTTGATCTTGTAGTTCGTATTTCAGAGGTTCTAAACTTGTTAAAAGTGTTTAGAAATGATATATATATATATATATATTGTTGGGATGTTTTGGAGTCATTAGAAATAAGAAATAGGCGTTAGAATGAGGAACAAAGACAAAAACCTGAAATAGGAAACTAGCCATTAGAGTTTGAAAGTTCAACGACTGTCTCTAGGTTCATCAACGGCATCATTAACAAATAAATAAGCCACCATTGATTGCTTATGGAAACGAGGGTATAACGACACCTTTGGAACCCGCCGTTGAAGGATAATTAGCCCACTGTTATACATCCAACAAAGCACAAAACTACTTCAAATCAAATCCAAACCTTTCTAAACAAATTCCTAACATTAAAAATACTTTAAGCAAGTTTTAAAGCATAATTCAAGGTTGTTTAAATCATCAAAACATTTCAATCAATTCAAAACATAAGAATTGCCTCGATTTTGAAAACTTTTCATTTTAACCAACTTTAAAATCTTTTAAAATATTTCATAAACCATCAAAAAACTAAAACCCACAACACAATGGTATTTAAAAAAATTCAAACATCCATAAACAACTTCAAGCAATAATTTAATTAACTTAAATACATAAAATACATTAAAACAATTCATGTTGCATAAACAAATCAAAAATTAGCCTATATGTTAACCTAATTCAATTACTAATATACCAAAGCCATAATCAAATTCCTTTGATCACTAAAACCACAATTCAACTCCTAAATGCCTATATGAAAATGTTCATGCAAATGTGAGAGCCCTTTTTAAGCATTGATTAAGATCAACTTTATGACACTTACACCTTAAGCCTTTTTCTTAATCTCTTGCTAAACTTGATCTTCATTCTTTTGATCTTCAAGCTTCTCTTGATCTTTAAGATTGATCATCACTTGATCTATCATTCTAACTCTTTAATGCTTGATCCATTCTTCATTATCTTCAAGATGGCTCTTTTACCTTAGGTTCCACATATATGCTTTTGCACTTAAAGCATTTACTTATCTTATAAACATTTCAAAACTCATACATTAGTAATAATAATGTTTTTTTGTCATCAAAACACATGATTAGAACCACCTTAGTTCAACACTATGGTTAAGACAATACTTTTTCTCTAATTACTTCAATTAAAGTTTAGTCATTCATCAATCTTAAGCATCGGGCTTAAAGTGTAAGAAACTTAATTGAAAAATTATAATTTTCAGAGTATAACCCTCAAGATAAATCAAAGTTTGGTCATTCAATGATGTAAATTATGATGTTTAATGAATTTTCCAACAAATTAGGTAAATTTTCTCAAATCTTAAGTTGTTTTTTAAATTTATTGTAAGTGTTTAGGTTAGAATAAGCCTTGATCTCTTCATTTAAACAAAAAACAACCTTTAATCTTGCTTAGAATCATGTTCAAAACATATTTAGATCATTTACTAATCATTCCCCAATTATAAATTGAACCAGCTACTCTTTTAAATCAAGAAGTAAAGTATATTCATCATATTCATCATGTTCTTGAACAAATAAGAATAGGAAGTGGATTTCAAAGTAGAAATAAGTTTAGAATGCACCACAAAAGGCTATAAACACTTTTTCAGATCTGAATCACATGTCTAAGCTCTTAGAATCCTCAAATACAAGCTCAATGCCCTAGAACTAGAGACAATATGATTTTTTACTCTAATTTTGTGTTTTTTTTTGGTCTCTCCTCCTCTGTTTTTAGCTTCGGAGCCTCCATAAATACGTTAAGGGAAGGTGGGAAGTAAGTGGAGTAAGTTGCAGCCAATAAGAAGGAAGATTTGACTGGAAAGTCTCAACAACTACTTAAACAACACTTAAAGAGAAGTTAAATGACGTTATTTAACTTCCACTGTTTAGGTCTTATAAAAGGATTAAATGTGGGTCTTGAAGACTTAAATATGGGCTTACTTGATGCCACTATTTAGCTCTTGTTTTTGCTCTAATCTTCATATTTTACTTTTTTTTCACTTTAACTAAGCTTTAATATGTAAAT
>JAOXYD010092918.1:0-11961 GCA_028565735.1 Pinacopodium congolense
ACTATTTAAAAAACATTCAATTTCTTATTTAAAATGTCATAAAAATAATTTATAAAAAATTAAAATACAATGTAAGAGTATTTTAAAGAAAATAATAATTCCATGTAGCTTTTTAAATATTAAAAATAATTTGACCATATAATATTGATGAATAAAATGTTCTCAAAATTGAACTTATAAATTTATAACTATTTAACAAATATTCAATTTCTTATTTAAAATGTCATAAAATAATTTATAAAAGTTAAAATGCAATATAAGAATATTTTAAAGAAAATAATAATTCCATGTAATTTTTTAAATATTAAAAATAATATGACCATATAATATAACAATACTTTGATTGTTACTTAAAGTTGATTTAAATAGCAATAGTTTCAGTTGTTACACATTTAGGATTTTAATGTAATAATTTTTTAATTTTGTTACCTTTTTCAATATATAACAACAAATCATTATTATCGTTGTTTTTTAATACTATTATAGTCAACATTTTAAAAATTGTTGCATTAGATTAATTTTTAGCAATAGTTTTTCAAATGATTACAAGCCTTTTGTTGCCTAAAGCTCTTTTTGTTATAGTGTATGTCAAAGGAAAGGTTGTGTATCACATCAACCTTTAGTACTCTTAAACAGGCGACAATCACTGTGTTTTCTTTTGTCATATTCTTGTAAGTGGACTAAAAGCAAGTCATTTCTTTTGTCTTTTTTTTTTACCAAACGAATTATATAATTAAAAATTAAAAGGATCAAACTGATGCCTATTAATTCAAGAGTAATTTGATTCGCTATGAAGTTCATCTTACTCAAATTAAATTAGATAAGATTCAATCTTAACTTTTATAATTTGAATGCTTCTTTAAATTTAAATCTTTTTAATATAGTGAAAATTTTTTAAAATATTAATGATTAAGGTCTAATAAGATTTTATTGAATTTAAAAGAGTTTCACTTTTTTATAAGTTCGTGAAATTTAATTATAATTTTTAGGATACTAATAATCTTAAGATTAAAATTAAAATTAATATCAAATAATTAGTTGTAATTAACTCTAATTGTCGTGAATTAAAAAAAAATCTTTAAGGATATAGTGGAATGCATTGTTTCTTATTGACAATAATTATTATAAATATTAACTCTAATTGTCGTGAATTAAAAAAAAGCTTTAAGGATGTAGTGGAATGCATTGTTTCTTATTGAAAATAATTATTATAGTTATTAAATCTAATTGTCACGAATTTGTTGATTTTTTGCTCTAAGACAAATTTCAGGAGGTCAACCTTCCATTCATACTACCATGCAAACAAGGATGCAGGTGATCAAGTAGATATGGTTATGGTTAGGTGGTTGTATGATGTAAGTATGTCATTTAATACTGTTCAATCATATTATTATCAACTTATGGTGGATTCCATTGTCTTTTATAGTTTAGGATATAAGGCTCTTTCGATGTATGACTATTGATGTAAAGTTCTTACCAAGTCTATTGCTGAAATGAGACATTATTGGAAGAGAAAAAGAATAACTTGGGTTGCTATGGGTGTTTTATTATGTGTTATGATTATACTTACCTCAATTTCTTAGTTTATTTTGTCAAAGGAACCATATTTTTTAAGTCAGTCAATGCATCTATTATGAATAGGAATGTTGATTATCTGCTTCATCTTTTTGATGAAGTTCTTATTGAAGTTGGGCCTAAAAATATTATTTATTTGTCACTGACAATGATGTAGCTTACAAATCAACTTGTAAGAGGTTACAAAGTGTATATAACTCTTTCTATTGGACTCCATGTGTTGTTCACTGTATTGATTTGATGTTGAAAGATTTTGAAAATAGGAGTGAATATTGAGGTGTCCATTAGGAGTTATTTTTGTCAACGAAGGCTGTTCTAAATGTCCTCTTGCTTCAAACATTGTTGTTTTGAGCAATTAAAAAAGTGAATGCCGTTTATCTTAAGATGTTGTTTTACTCCATAAGATTTTGGACCTCTGATTGCCTTTTCTACAATAAGTTCCCCTACGCATCTCCAATTGGTTTGAAAGTTTCTATGTAGATTCCTCACTTAATGATCTTGCTCTCGATAAAATTTCATATTAACACGAGCTCTAAAAGTACTCCTGATGCATCCCCAAATCACCTGCACGAAATCTGGAATTTAACCAAGCTTATCTTAATCTTTTCTTTGTAAACTCTTCATGGCTAGTCATATGACATTGAAATTTGGTGTGGAACCTCATATAATGATGTTCTAGGTCCTTAAATTAGTTCCACACTAATTCTAGTTCTAAAATTACTTTAATTCTACTCAAAACATATCCCTTTCAACTTGTATACGTGTCTTAAGGTCAAATCTACATGTAAACAAAAAAGGAACACAAATTAAGCATTTAAATAACAAAATAGGGATGAAATGATATTGTAACACATATAAAAATACTATAAAAGTCATCCCTATCAATGGGCTATATTGCATTTTATTGAATCAACGTCGTAAGGTTGGATTGAAATGTGACTTGGCTGTAGCATAAAAAATAGCAGTGGCATGAGTGAGCACTTTAGAGTAGATGGTTGAGTCTTCCATTACTGGTTTAGCAGAAGGTTAGAACCGCGTTAGAGAAGTTGTAGATGATAAAGGTAACTGTGTTGAATAAATCAGCTACAAAATGTTTATAAACACTATATAGCGAAGATATTTTTTTGTTGATTATAGTAAGAAGACAGACACGTGTGAAAGTGTTGATGAAATCAGTGAAATGAGAGAATTTCAGGTAATAACGGCGCAGCACAATATTTTTTGGGGATTCAATTGCGAGGAGCCCATTAACGTACCATCTTTATGTTAGAAGAACGAATCACAGATGAGTTGAGCATTATTATTTATACCATATCTTCGGTCTGATCATTGTGTTTAGGAAAAAATTTTGTGTAATGAATCATACTTATGCGGCGAAAGGCAAAGGGACTCAAAAAAATCATGGTAACCTCGTTAATTAAATCATTAATATGCTTAAAAATATGTTAACATAACGAAGCATGTTATTGTGGCTTGTTGATGTTGGTCAGAAGATAAGAGGAACTGAAAATGTAAAGCAACACTCTTGAGGTAGTGTTGGTCTTCTTTTTCCGGGATGGTAGGAAAAGGGAAGATAAGGGGAAGAAAATAATGGTAAATGTTGTAAATGTCATGGTATATATACGTTGGCATCAGTGTCTGAAAATATGAATGAAAATGGATGTTAATTGCAGGCAATTAAGAGGAGAGACTTAGAGTAAGTGACGTCAAAGCATAATATAGTTTGTGGACATAGTTGTGAGGAGTCTGCTAACGTACCATCTTTGTAATGGAAGAACGAATCCCGGACAAGGTGGCATTATTATTTATACCATATTTTCGGTTTGTTCATTGTGTTTATGCCAAAAAGTTAGGCAATGAATCATTATTTAAGTAGCGAAAGGCAAGGGTTAGTGACTTGCACCAGATCCAAGGTAATGTCGAGAAAATTAAATCATTAATATATTTTGGGAATATGTTAACATAACAAACAATGTTGTTGTGCTTTGTTGATGCTGTTCATAAGATAGATAGCATTGAAAATATGAAGCAACACTTTATCGAGATTTGGAGACAGCGGAAAAGAAAAGGCAAAGGAAGGAAATTACAATAAGTGATTGAAACATCATGGTATGTACACATCGGCATTAAGGCTTGAAATATTAATTGTAATTGCATGATGACCGTAGGCAATTAAGGGGAGTGATGTACAAGAAGTGAAGTCGAAGTGCAGTATAGTTTGTGGACTCATTTGTGAAGAGTCTATTAACACATCATCTTTGTGTTGGAAGAACAAATCCTGGATGAGGTGAGCATTGTTATTTATATCATACCTGTAATTTGGTCATTGTATTTATGCCAAAAAGTTGTGTAATGAATCATTACTTATGAAGCAAAGATCTGGCATGACTCACTATCCCTTTCGCCAGATCCAAGGTAACCTTGAAAATTAAATCATAGATATGTTTAGGAATATGTTAAAAGTAATGAAGCATGTTGTTGTGCTCTAGTGACGCTGGTCAAAAGATAGAGAGCATAAAAAATCTTAAGCAGCAATACGCTATCGGGAGGGCTGAGGAGAGTGGGAAGAGGAAAAGCTGAGGAAGAAAATAACAGCAAGTTATTCAATCATCATGGCATGTATGCATTGGCATTGAGTCCTGAAATAATGATTGAAATTGCATGATGATTGTAGGAAATCAAAAGGAGATACATACATGAAGTGACGTGGAATCTCAGTGTTATTTTTGGAGTCAAGTGTGAGGATCCTGTTAACATACCATCTTTGTGTTTGAAGAATAAATCCTATACAAGATGAGCGTTGTTATTTATACTCTCTCTTTATTTTAGTCACTGATGAATTATTACTTATGTAAGTAGTGAGTCTTGCCAGATCTAAGATATCCTAAAAAATTAATCATCAATATGATTAAGAATATGTTAACGTAATTAAGCATGTTGTTATGCTTTATCGACAATGGTCAAAAGATAGATAACATTGAAAATCTTAAGCAACACTCTATCAAGAGGGTTGAGGATAGTGGGAAGAGAGAAAACAAAGGGAAGAAAATTACAGTAAGTGATTTAAACGTCACGATATACACACATTGCCATTAAAGCTTGAAATAATGATTAAAATCGCATAATGACTGCATTTAAGAGGAGAGACGTATAGGAAGCCACATTGAAGTGCAGTATTAGTTATGGACTCAATTGCAAGGACCATCTTTATGTTGAAAGAATAATTCCTGGACGAGGTGAGCATTGTTATTTTTACCATTTCTTTAGTTTGGTCATTGTGTTTGCGCAAAGTAGTTGTGTCATGAGTCATTACTAGGTTTTAATGCAAATGAAAATTAAAAATTTTATCAATAACTATGTGTCAATCCTATTATTGGAGGCTGCAAAGGATAGAGATGAGGTTGAAAAGCACATATTGGATCCGACCTTTACAGTTTGTAACCGTGAAACATTCTACTAGTTTGTTTAAGTAGTGAGAAAAGTATTTACAAGCATAAGATGTCTAATATATGAACTTTGCAGGTGGAGGTCAATTGCATATCAGATGGTAACGAAGGCAAAAATATGTACAATTTCGATTTTCTGCAGGTTGTAACGAAGCGTGGAAGGTTTATTAGGAAGGATATGCAACTGGTGATAGATGCCCGTACGGTCAATAAAGTTTGTGGCTATGACGGTGGTGTTGACCTTGCTAAAGTGAATATATTTTTTGGCAGTTTTTTGTCCCTATTCTGTTGAATGACCATTGGTGGTGTTGTTCCATTAAATTGGAAGCTGAAAATATGGTCATCTTCGACTCCTACCATAAATGTGATGAAGGGAAGGAAAATTTGTGTAGAGCATTGGTGAGTCTTCATGTTAAATTTTGAAAAGATTGGCAATATAACAAAACAACCTGATTGATGAATTGTGAGACGGAAATTGCCGGTGCAAGCCCAAGTTCTTTAAAGGATCATATTATCACTAGGAATGGAAGCGTATGTAAAAATGGGTTGACAGAAGTTTTCAATTTTGTACAGCAATTCATATAAGACTAACAAATTGATTTTTCTGCTCATATAGTCGAATGCAATGATGATTGCAGTATTTAAATATGTCGTGCATTGGATTTTTGGTGTGGGAAATGGGCTCGTGGATAAGAAACAATGGTACATGTAAAGCACATGAAAAAAAAAACTTACCTAACCCAAAATCCGATTCAAAACACGACCCATGACCTTAAACTTAAATAAATAGAATTGTTTTCAGTTTCCTCCTCCCCTCACCTGCCAAATTGAAGGCAGCTGCTCCTCTCCCTCGTCTCCTTCAACTTCTTTATTAGTTTTTAAGATTTCATCATATACTTCCTTCAACTTTGTTATGCTATGGCTAGGTAAGTAATTTGCCTTTAGATTTCCATTGAAAAGGGAGGAAGAGTAGGAGAAAGAGAAGGAGAGGAGAGAGAGAGACGTGTTAGAAAGAGAGGGAAGTCCGAAGAAAAGAATGGACGAGAGGAAAAGAAAAGAAAAATGGAAGAAGGAAAGAAGGAAAGAAGGAAAGAGAGAGGAAGAGGAAGAAGAAAGGAGTGAGAGTGGAGCTTTGGGGAGAGAGAGAGAAGAGAGGAGAGAGCATAAAAAATACAAAAAAAAGGGGCAAATCTAAAAATTTAGAAAAGTTTAGGATGAATTTGTAATTTTAGAAAATTTAGGAATTTAGTTTTAATTTTAGAGATTTTTAGGGTTAAAAAGGAAAAGATGTTTATTTAGATTGTTTTGGGAATTTAAGGGAAGGTTAAGAGTGGTTTAAGAGATTAGAAAAATTTTAGAATTTATTTAACTTAATTGTTTTACTAATATTTAGACGTTAGCTATAAATTGGAACGAGCGCATAATTAATTAGGAAGTTGGAGTTTCGTAAATTTTAGGTAAGGCAATTAATTACAATGTACCATATTTTGTATTTTTATGTGAAATTTTCATTTTTAAGATTTTTGTATGATTTTGAAAAAAATAAAGTATCTTGTTATATGAATTTTATGTAAATAGTGAAAAATATAAATTATGTGAAAGACGATATTTAAACATATTCTAATTTATGAAACTTTGTGTAAAAATAAATATATTATTATTTGTGTGAATTTGTGGAAATAAAATGTATTTTTGTGTGTGCTTTATGAAAATCTTAAATTAATGTGATTTTGCGAGTTATGCGATTTGAAAATATTGCATTATGAAAAAATTTGTGTGATTTGTGATTTATTTGAATTTCTTATGAGATATGGATTTGAATATGAATATTATACGAATTTTGGTTGTATGAAAAATATGTATAAGATGCGTGTGAATTTTGTGATGAGTTATTAAAAGATGGAACTATGCGACGATAAAAGAAAATGACATGACATGATGATAGTGAATTTGTGGAATATCAAAAGAATATAATGAAATTGTAGTTAGTGGCTTACTTGGATAGATTTATACTCGATGGTCTTGATTTTTATGCGATATGATTAAAATTGATTATTAGACACGTGCCGGGATATTTCAAGAGTGAGGATATCCTTAGTGATTTTATTGGTATTCTAAGAGTAGGGATACCCAGGACGCTTCAAAGAGTGGGAAGTGTTATATATGTTTTATTTGATGAGACCCGGTATTTTAGGAGTGGAAATTCCCATGACATTTTGATGAGTGGGAAGTGTCTTGTATGATCTATTTGTTAGTAGACTATTGGATATAAATCTATTAAGTTAAACAGGTCCCTAAAGTTTAAGAAAAATATAAAATAGAAATTATATAAATTAAAGCATGGATTTAGAATAATAAATAAATTTAAATTATAATATGAAATTGTGATGCGCTACGATGTGATGATGACATGTTTATATATATTTGTTTATATTTGTATGTGTTATATGTTGCATGACGAGTATATTCTAGTTACCCCTTACTGAGTTGACAGCTCATTCCTTACCCATTGAATCTTTCTAAGAGATTTTCAATAGGTTTTAGAGCAGTTTGGATTTCTAGTTGTGTTGGTGGATAGTTTAGGTGGGACAGTTTATCGCAGGATGCCGCAAGAACTAGTTTTAGTTAAATATATGTATTCTTTGACAAATTTAAATTCTTTTGCTTGTTCTGGATGGCTATTAGATTTATTATCATTGAAAACTACGTCTTTTATTAATAAGTATTTTCCTTTTATTTTTAAGTTAATTCCTTGTGAGTTATTGAAGTTATTATAATGAGCTTTAGATAGAATCTGATAAATTTAGGGTTTGTATTTATAATTGGGAATTGAGTTGAGGAATTAGGGTTGTTGCGATTTGGGAATTGTATGTTAATTGGAAATTGAGTTTGAAATAGGTTGGAGCATCATAATACATGTTTATTTAGGGGTTGCTGGTATTTCACTACTCTGCGGTATGTAATTTTCAGACTGGGCATCCAATAGAGAAACATCACCATTTATGTGACAAAGTTCTAGGAAGTGAATGCAATACATTATGAAGTCAGTATGAGAGTGGAGCCAGTAGTTAACAACAACATAGATAACCTAGTCAAGGGTGAATTTGTTAACAACTAATGAGCGTGTAAATCGTTAACTATGCCTAGGTTATGAATGTGTACATAACATCTTTTGTATATAAATTTTTTTTGGATAACTAGTATCCCATTTAGCTATCAATACATAATCGATGGGTCAATGTAAATTCTATAAGTATCCATGCCACGACACATTTGAGTGCACATTCTACTTAAACCTTAGTTCACGTAATTGTGGTTACTATAGTTAGCAATATCCTGTAGTTGGTCCTAACTCTGTATGACATATAGGATGTGATCAACCAATTTTGGCTAAAATAATTATAAGTATTGATGAACATTTTTATTTAATTCCCCTTCATGCTTTTCTACCCTTTTCATATGTTTATGCATTTCTTCTTTCACATTCTTCAAATATGGCAATGTTGATATATAAATTGAAAAAAAATTTATAAGGAGATATATAAATTGAGAAATTTCATATTCTCCATTTATTTTATTCTCTGTTCACTAATGTTTATGTTCGACTCCTAACAAATATGTTCCATTTAATTGAAGTCACCTTTAAACTTTTGCTGCCAATAATCTCTGTATATGTTCAGTTTACCAATACCTGGTAATTGCGTTTTGCACTAGTTGCCTCGTGCCCCTATGAATATACATCCAAGCCTTTTAACATTTTCCATATTTTCTTTTGAAATATTTAAGATATTGTGACCTTTTTTTATGGGAACATATGGCAAATCGTTGACTAATCTTCATCCAAGCTGATAGTACAGCATTGACATTTATGGCCTAAATCTCTTATTAATCTTTTGCGTCAAGGCCGTTAAATTGTTTGTGCAACTAATTGGTTAGATTTTTCTTATCATCCAAATTTTCAACACCTAAAATTCCAATTACTCATTGGAACCTTGTCTTATTCTTTCGTTACAAATCCGCATTCCTAAAATGTTGAACAACAAAAGGAGTATTAATAATGCTAAAGGGCAATGAAATAAATTAAGGTATAAGGTGAAAAATACAACATAAAATTGAAGTTAGAGAGCTTTAGGCTGCCCTCGAGGATGCACAAGATTTAGGCATGACAATAGCATTCAATAATGGTAAACTAAGATGGATAACTATAACACAAAACATGAGTTTATGGGTTGTTAGAAGTCAATTCCTTTTTTATAAAGGGAACGACTAATGGCTTAGGACCAAGTTTTAAATTACTATTTTGTTCTCAGGCTGGTACAGGTTTAATGGTAATCCTCTTTACTGATTGCATATTCCAGCTGGTAATGAGTTTCTATTACCTTACCGAGGACTAAAATGCAATTCATAAAAATTAACACACTAACTAGTCTCAAATATCAATCTCTCATCTACAGACTGTGGGAAGGATGGCTGGTGGTTTATTTTACCTTCTATCAACCTTTTGACTTGGTCCATTTCTCTAGATCCTTCTTCCCTTAAAATTCTCCCCACGTTTAGGAAATAACCCACCAACAACTTGATTTTCAGATATGATTTGGATTTCAAAAATTAAAGTTTCAAAGCTCTATATAGGGATGGGTTCTAAGAAAAATAGAGATACATGAAAAAATCATCTCTTCTCTTCATCCTTTTCTAACTTCATTATAGGCAATTGTAGTTTGTTGTTCCAAGCTGTCTCCACGAGTGCACATGTCGGAGGCTAGTAGTGTTAACCTTGGGGTGCGAGCGATGTTGTCAATTGCACCTATCGAAATTCACTTTCAAGGCAGTGGCTCATCCATGGCACAAATTCAATTGATAAGCTCATGTTCTTTAACTCTTTAATTTCCAACATTTTGAAAGAGAATCTTATGTCTATTTCTTTGAACAGAGCCTTTCCTAATCTCTCCAAACTTGAACCCCTTGATGGAACTAACTATAGGCGATGGTTACAAAAACTTTTGATTATCTTTGAACAACTATAAGCTGATTATATGTTGTATTTGGATGTTCTATCTAACAAACCAAAAATCTGTCAACCTCTAACTACTCCTCTTACCACATCTATTATTGAAAAAACCAAACAAGCAGAAGATAAATTCAAGAAGAGATTTGACAAAGATAACAAGACAATGAGAGGTCACTTGCTAAATCACATGATGAATTCATTGTTCGATTTATTTGTAAATAAAAAGCAAGCTAAGGTCAATTAGGATAGTTTAGAAAAATGATAAGAGGGTGATGATGCTGGAAGGAAAAAGTATGTGGTGGGAAAATGGCTGCAATTCCAGATGGTTGATGACAAGCCTATGATGGACCAAGTTCACAAGTACGAGAATTTGGTGGCTGATGTGTTATGTGAAGGCATGAAAATGTGTGAGATGTTGCAAGAAAATGTGTTGCTGGAGAAGTTCACACCTTCCTAGAGTGATTATCGAAATCAATTGAAACACAAGAAGAAGGATCTAACTTTGCAAGAAGTCATCAGTTGTATGAGAACCGAGGAGGCCAACTGACTGAAAGATAGGTAAAATTCTATCTCCTCCATTTCAGTTAAAGCTAACCTTGTTTAATTTGTTGGTGCTTCTAAGGACAATTTTAAAGGAAAGGGAAAGAAATTTCAGAAAGTTGGGCATCAAGAAAAGGCAAACCAAATCAAGAAGGGAGATGGACAAATTCATAAGAAAATGGTAGCCTGTTATGTTTATGGTAAACCAGGCCATAAGGGATATCAATGCTATCGAAGGAAAAATTAACAAAACCCAGTATGGAAACCTGCGAATCAAGCTACACCACAGGCCAATCTTGTTGAAAAGGAAGAAATCATTGTTACGGTTGTAGAAGCAAACCTAGTGGAAAACAAAACAAATTGGGTGCTTGATACTGGAGCTTTAAAACACTTATTTGTCAACAAGGAACTTTTCCACAATCTTGAAGATGCTGCAGATGGTGAATGTGTCTACATGGGAAACACCACAACTACTGGAGTGCTTGGAAAATGGAAGATTTTCCTTAAACTCACCTTTGGAAAAAATTTAGCTTTGTGTAATGTCTTGTATGTTCCTTTTCTGCGTAGGAATTTAGTCTCTAGTATTTTGTTGAATATGGCTAGATTGAAAGTTATTTTTTAGGCTAATAAAGTGATAATCACCAAAATTGGGGATTTTTTAGGGAAAGGATACTTAGCTGATGGATTGTTTGTTCTGAACACTATTTTTACTGATCCTAATACAAGTTCTTCTGTTTCTTTTGCTTATATTGTAGAATCTGTTAACTTATAGGATGGTAGGCTAAGACGTGTTAATATTGCTTCTATTAAAAGACTCAGAAATATGCATTTGATTAATGTTGTGAATGATAAAAATTGTTCCAAATACTTTGTTTTTGTAGAAGCAAAATATGCTAAAAAACCTTTTAAACCTATCACAATAAGAAGTACTGAGTTGCTTGTGTTAATACATTTAGATTTGGCTAACTTTAAGAACACAGTTAGTAAGAGTGGTAAAAAAGTATTATATTACCTTTGTTAATGACTTCTCAAGGTATACTAAGGTGTACTTGTTAAAATCAAAAGATGAGGCTGTAGAAATGTTCTTAAAGTATAAATCAGAAGTGGAAAATCAGTTAGACAAGAAAATAAAAAGGCTTAGAACTGATAGGGGTGGAGAATATAGTACCAAAATTTTTAAAGAATTTAGTTAAATAAATGTCATGTTAGCCCTATGGCACCCAAGAGGGGGGGTGAATTGGGTGTTTAAAGCTTATTATGGAATTAAAACACTTTAAACACCTAAGGTCCAGTTAAACAATATGAAATTCTTTAACTTAAATAGAATGCCAAGTTATGTGTCAATATTAAGCAAATTCAATCAATAATTAAACAAACACACATGCACAAATA
>JAOXYD010092938.1:0-53944 GCA_028565735.1 Pinacopodium congolense
ATTTTATGTGTTTAAAATAATAATATTTAATTTAAAAATAATTAAGATGTATATTTAAAATTATTTAAAATTATATTTTCAATAGAATAATCTTCAATTATTCAAATATATATAATTCAAAAATTATTTATAAGTGAAAATATAATTTAAATTGAAATTATTTAAAAATATTTTCAATATGAACAATATTAAATTGTAAAATTTTAAGTATATTTTAAAATTTAAAATATAATTGAATAATTTTAATATAATTACATAATTATTTATAATTTAAAATATTCAATTGTAAAATATTTTTGAATAATTAAAAAATAATTTATACACTTTATTAAAATTATTTATAAATAGAAATATAATTAAAAATTATTCTATTTTAATAAAATAGTTTTCAATCTTTTGAAGAAGTAAGTTATATATTTATTAGCTAAACTTAGAAGTCATTATACAATACCTCCTAATAAAATATTAATGTATTAATCACTTGTTATTTTTATTAGGAAAAATTAATTTTGAACTGAATTGAATGAGTTTTAGAAGGTTGGTCACTGAATTGAAAAATTTTTAGAAGATTGTTCACTGAATTGAAAAACTCTAAATTGAAAAATTTTAAAGAAAAGAGTTGTACACATGAATGTTAATGTGACACTTTCTCTATATGGACACTGACGAGGCAAAGAGCGTTTGCCATGTCAGTATAAATCTAAAGAAGTTAACGTTTTTACCTTAATTCAAAAACATTTTAAAGGTTGGTCACTTAATTGAAAAATTTTAAAGGTTTGTCACTCAACTGAAAAAATTTCAAAAGATTAGTCATCTGTGTGATTATTATCCCTTAATATTTCTATAAAGGTTTGATGTCTTTAGATAGGAACATAATAGATGACGCGAGTGGTGGAGCTTTGGTGGATAGAACATTAGAAGATACGAAGAATTTGATCACAAGTATAGTGACCAATTCATAATATTGGGGTACCAAAAGTAGACTTTCATCCTCAACAAAGAAAGTTAAAGATGTTGCTATCTCTAAGGTAGAGTAGCGAGTGACTAATTTGATTTCCTTAATGGAGGCACCAGTGATTGGTAAGGGGCAAGCCAAAGTATATAGTATTTGTGCATTTTCAGGTCATTCTATTTGTGCATGCCTTATCTTGTAAGATGAACAACAAATTAATTCCATTAGAGGGCTCTAAAGACAATAATGAAGATATTATCCTTATAGTCCCACCTATAATTCGGGGGTGGAAGGATTATCCTAATTTTAGGTATAGACCATTAGCAAGGGAGTAATTTTAATGTTAGACCTTTTATCTCCTAGTAGTAAGGGTTTCAAACTCTAATGGGATTTCATCAATCTTAGCCACAGTTTTAGTCAAGGCCTCTATCTCCACAATTACCACCACAAGCTGGGGTCATGTTTCTAGAAAATATAGTGAAGAACTTGGCCATTAATACTCTTTAATTCCAAAAAGAAGTGAGGTGTGGTTTGAAGAATTTAAAAAATCAAGTTAGTCAGTTTGCAGATGTAATAAGGAAGTTACAAGCTCAATGTTCCACAAGACTTCCCAACTAACCTAAGAGGAATCCCAAAGAGGATATATGTGCTATTACCTTACAAAGTGACAAACAGGTGGAAGGTCTCATGACGAAGAAGGAGGAGCAAAGGAAGTAAGGAGAGGAAGAGGAAACTGTTACTGAAAATTAGGAGGATGAAAATCCTCCTAAGATAAGTAATTCACACTTTATTATTACTAAACAAATGTTTATTCCTTTTTCTAGCAGATTAGCTAAGAACAAGCAGTAGGAGAAAGAGAGTCAGTGTTGTTAGAGGTTTTTTACAAAGAGGAGGGGAATATACCTCTATTAGAGGAAATTAAGTGAGTGTCGCAATATGAGAAATGTTTAGAGGAGCTGTGCACAAATAGGAGGAAGCTTAAAGGTGATGAAAAGGTTAGTGTGACAGAAAATGTGTTAGCAGTTTTGCAAAGGTAACTACCTCCTAGATGTAAGGATATAGGTATTTTCACCATTTCTTACAAGATAGGAAACATAAAGTATGAGAGATGCATGTCCAACTTAAGAGCTTCCTTTAATGTCATGCCACTTTCTATCTTTGAAGCTCTTAATCTAAGCCCTTTGAAAGAAACTCGTGTTATTATTCAATTGACTAATCGTTCCAACACTTATCCTTGAAAGGGTTATTGAACATGTTTTAATGTACGTAATGAACTTGCTTTTTCCTATAAATTTTCATGTTTTAGACAAGCTGGATGAGGAGTGTTAAACTAATCACCTATATTGTTAGGAAGACCATTCTTGGATACCTCTCAAATTAAGATTGATCTACATAATAGAGTGTTGACCAAAGAGTTCAATGGTGAGGTGATTAAATTCAACATCTTCAACGTTATGTGATATCCCATTGATTGTGAGTCAGTTTCAAGGATAGACATCATTGACTCTTTAGTAAAACAATTGTATTTTCTTTCTTCAGATGATCTATTATAAGTAGCCTTTACAATTCCTATGGAGAAAGACATATAGAACCAATTAAAGGATATGTTTAAGTTCGTAGAGGAGATAGATGAAGTGATCATTGTCTTGGAGACGCTTCCTCAAAATTTTGGTAATTTGATTTTTCCTATTTTTGTTAATTCGTTTTTATCTTTTGTGGTGCAGGCTCCTGATGTAGTTTTAAAGCCATTGTCAGATCATCTCAAATATGTCTATTTAGGAGATAACAAGACTCGACCAGTGATAATGGTGAGTAATCTTACTAAAATTTAGGAAGAGAAGTTTATTAGAGTGTTGCAAGAGTATAGGACAACTTTAGGGTAGACTATTATTGACATCAAAGGAATTAGCTCTTATGTTCATGCACAAGATCTTCTTGGAAGGGGATACTACACCTGATAGATAAGGTCAAAGGCAACTAAACCCATCGATGATTGAAGCAGTGAAGAAGGAGGTGCTCAAAATTTTAGATGTGGGTTTCTTCTTCCCTATCTCAAATAATAAGTGGGTTAGTCATCCATAGGTAGTTCTTAAGAAGTTATGAATTACTGTGGTGGAGAATGATAGTGGAGAGATGTATCTACTTTGGTGTAAAATGGTTGCAGAGTTTGTGTAGATTTTTACAAACTTAATTCTATAAGATAGACGGACCATTTTCCATTACCATTTATTGATCAAATGCTTGAATGTCTTACTAGTTATGCTTACTATTGCTTTCTTATTTATGTTATATTTAGGTGGCCATAGCTTTAGAAGACTAGGAGAAGATGACATTCACGTGACCTTATGGTATATTTACTTACCGTGGCAGTCCATTTAGTTTATGCAATACCCCTAAAACATTTTAGAGGTGCATGGAGAGTATCTTTCAAATTATTTAAAGAAAATCATAAAAGTTTTCATGGATGATTTTACTATTTATGAAGATTCCTTTGATAAATGTCTAGATGACCTCATCTTAGTTAAAAAGCAATGTTTAGAAACTAATCTTGTTCTCAATTAAAAAAAAGTCATTTTATGGATTAATACAATATAGTTCTAAGTCATGTAATTTCACAAATGGGTATTAAAGTGGATAAAGCCAAGATAGATCTTGTTCATTCTTTACCTTACCCCACTTCTGTATGGGAAGTGCACTCTTTTACTAACCATGTAAGATTTTATACTCGATTTATCTAGGGCTTTTTGAAGATGGCATAACCATTGTCTTGGCTGCTTAAAAAAGATGTTGATTTTGTGTTCAATAATGAGTACAAGAGAGCATTTGACCTTTTAAAGAAGAAGTTGTTCATTCATTTATCGTGCAACCTTCTGATTGGGACCTCCCAATTGAGCTTATATGTAATTCTCCCAATCATACTATAGGGGAAGTTTAGGACAGTAAGTTGGGAGGAATTTTCATGTCATCTATTATGCCTTTAAGAACTTGAATGAAACTCAAGCCAACTACACTACTATAGAAAAATAACTTCTTGTTATAGTTTTTGCTTTATATAAATTCAGTTTCAATTTGTTAGATACTAAAATCATTATTTATTTTGATCATGCAGCTTTGAAGTATCTGCTCTCAAATAAAGAGGTGCAGTCGAGACTTATTCAATGGATCCTTTTACTCCAGGAGTTTGATGTGGAGATGATAGATAAAGAGGGCATGAAGAATATAATGATAGATCATTTAAGTATATTAGTTGATCATGTCAATGATAACACTCCTATCAATTATGATTTTTTAGATGAACAACTACATGTAGTACATATAGAGACCCTTTGGTATGTAAACTTGGTGAATTTCTTGGTCACTTAATAGTTTGCCATTAATTTCACCAAGACATGAAAGGAGAGGATGAGGAGCCAAGCCAAATACCACATTTAGGACGATCCATATTTATGAAAGCATCGTGCAGATCAAGTGATAAGATTTGCATACCTGATGATGTATTCCATTCTATTTTAAATTTTTGTCTTTTTTATGCATGTGGAGGAAATTTTAGGACTAAAAAAATAGCTTGTGAGGTCTTGGAGAGTGGATTTTATTGGCCATCTTTATTTAAGGATGCTTATGAGTTTTGCAAGACATGTAATAATTATCAAAGAACATGTATGCTAGGTTCTCATAATGAAATTTTTCAATACCTAATCTTAATTTGTAAAATTTTTTATGTTTAGGGTAAGGACTTTATGTTTGCTTGCTATTAATTATGTGCTGAAATAGGTGGAAGTAAAAGCCACCTAAATTGATGATTCTAAAGTGGTTATAGAATTCTTAAAATCAAATATCTTTACTAGGTTTGGGACTTTGAGAGCCATTATAAGTGATAAGGGAACACATTTTTATAATAAAATAATTGAAACTCTTTTATGAAAGTACCAAGTGGTTTATCGTATCTTCATGGCTTACCATCCTCAAATAAATAGGTAGGTTGAGGTATCCAATAGATAGATCAAGTTTATTTTAGAGAAAATGATCAATCCCAACATAACAGATTGGAGTTGCACCTTACTGATGCTATATGGGCATATCGCATAGCATACGAGACTCCAATTGCAATATCTCCATATAGGTTGGTGTTTAAAAAGTCATTTCATCTACATGTGGAGTTGGAATACAAGGTATATTGAGTAATGAAGCAATGTAACATGAAGTTTGAGGCTATTGATGTACATAAAAAGTTTCAGTTGCAAGAGTTAGAGGAATTGTGTCATAATGCATTTGAGAATGCTCGCATTTACAAGGAGAAAATAAAGGCATTTATGATAAATACATTTCAAGGAAGACATTGAGTATTGGTTAAAAATTTCTCATTTATCACTCTAAATTCAAGCTTTTTCTAGACAAGTTGCAATTGAGATGGAAAGGTTTCTTTGTAGTTACCCAAGTGTATCCCCACGATGCCATTAAGATCAAGAGTAAAAAGACGAGGAAGGAGTTTAAAGTCAATAGGTATCACCTCAAGCCCTACTTCGATGGGTATTACGTTGACAATTTGGAAAGCTCCAAATTATGTTGGCTAATTTGTGAGACAAGGGTTGAGCTAAATACTTTAAACAAGCATCTATTGGGAGGTAACCCAACAATCTTTCTAATTTAATGTCTTTTCTTCTTTTTTATGTAGGCTTTTAGTTTCTTTCCATTTGATTGTTTTACTTTCTTTTACTTGTTTTGTTTCAAGGTGTAAAAGGCTTTTGCAATCTTTTTCACCTAAGATTTTTATGGCCTACATAATTTAAGGGAATATTCTTGTTCCTTCCACTTAAAGCGCTTCTTTTACTTTTTGAATATTAGGGATAATGTTCAATTTAAATGTGGGGGTGGGAACCAAGAATCAATTCTCTTATACATGATTTGTTATGAGTTTGAGGGTGTTGATTTGAATGTTTCATCTTGATATAATCTCGTGCATACAAAGAATCATTTTATCCTTTGGTCCCTCACTGCCTTAAGGCACACCTTTAATCCCATCACCAGATTCATTCACCTTTGCCTTTCCTATATCAAGATTTGTAGTCAATTGTTAATTGTGGTATATGAATGCAATTGATGTCCTTGATTTAGCGAACATTGATTAACTCTTGAATTACTTATAACTTTAACAAATTTTCGTTTTTCTTTCTCTTTTAAGTGTTTCATATGTATCTAGTGACCCCTATGTATGATATTAAGTGTTTGAGATCATTTTATATGATTTTTCATGTGAATTTGGAATAGGATGCCTTGTGTAAATTAAAAAAAAAGTGTGTTAGTTTAAATAAAAGAGCATGTTTTCATTCCATTGGCTTCAAATCAATAAAAAGATTGAACTTATGAGTGGTGATAGTAGCCATTTTAGAATGTGATTTAGCCTATTAACCATGGATGTTCTTGAAAAAATGTTTACCTTTATGTCAAAAATTTAAATGACATCTCAAACAAGCCAAAAGAAGTATCCCAATTGAGTAATTGAGGGTCATTCACGACAAAATATTTACCTTCATTTCAAAAGAATAGCTGATCTTCAATTAATTCTCTAAATTCAATTTGTGTTTGTTTTGGTTTATTTGAACATCCTTGACTAAGTTTATATAATGAACTATATAAAATAACTTGGATACTTGGTATTATGCACAAAGGGTCACCTCTTTACTAACAATGTTATTTACATGTGAAAACAATATTATTGTCATGATAGAGTTGAGATTTATGCACTAAGACAATGACATTGATTAGTTTTCACTTATACTCAATTAGCTGAAGACTTTTGGTTGAGATTAACTAAGTGGAGTGTTTAAGTCATTGTTTAAAGACAAGCAATGGTTCAAATATGGGGAAATTTGATAAGGTGCATTTTTATGAATTTTCATATGTGATATAAGGTAGTTTCACCCTACTTTGATGTAAAAATACTTAAATTATGTTTATTATCAATTTACATTTAGGTGTAAACCTCAATAAATAGGTTTTAAGTGAAAAAAAATCAAGATTGGAGAAGATTAGATAAAATATGAGATTCTGGGATTTCAATGACATGTATCAATAGTGTTGTTGAACTACCTAAAACCATTGTGGATAGTCAAGTATCAGACCCTTCAACGGGACCATACATAGTGTCATTGAAGATACTATTAAGTGTTGTTGAGTGTCAAAAAAACATTTTTTTCAATTGGATTCAAGGGCAATGAAGACATTTATTCCCTAAGACATCACCAACCCTAATTGGAACATATTTAAGGAGCCAAAGCAGCCTATTTTCTTTTCCTTTTTTGGGTAGCCACACATTACTTCATCTTTTATCTTGTTTTTACTCTTTTAAGCTTTCCCTTGAGTTGTAGTTGGAGAATGCTTGTTTATTTTGTGTTTTTAGAAAGATTAGAGGTTGCATTCTATTGGATTTAGCTACTATTTTACTGTTGATTTAATTTTATTTTAGTTTACTTATGTTTTTATATTAGATTGGATTGAATAGTTATGAAAACCTTTGAATATCATTCAACATATAGTTGAATCTTCATTTTCATTATTTCTATTAGTTATTAAGCATGTTTCTATGAATTTATATTTTATTCTTGTTAATTTTAGTATACTTGGCTAAACTTTTATAGGTTAGAAGATATTAAAGGGATTATGGGATTAAATTTATGAGAATATAGGTGAGTTTTCATGAGTATTGTGTTTATATGCTTAGGTTGAATCAAAACTTTGATTTAATGTTAAGAATTAAAGGATTATTTATAGGCTTGATCACTCTATTTGTAATTTGTAATTCAAATGCTCGATATAGGCTTGTGATCCATAATGGTCATTAATGAATATCAAATGTAGCACCAGGTTAATTGATTTTATAAGTAACACTTAATCAGCTAGTCTAGGGTTTTTATTCTTCAAGTTACATGATCCAACCTTATAAGATCATGATTTAAGTTAGTTGTTCCCTATTATTTAATGCTATTACGCCATTAAATCTAAAGAGTTGCTATAGGTTATCGCATAGTTAAGGATATTTTTAGAGCTTGATAGATTTACCTATTATTGAAGGAACTCAGGACACAAGAACGTGTTTGTGTATATAGGCTAACATCTTAGCTAGAACACAAATTATATGATTTCAATGATCAATTATCATTCCATAAATCCCGATAATATCTTCTGCTCACTTTTTTAGTATTATTATTATTTCCTTTGTATTCTATGTTCTTCTTTATTTTCCTTCATTACTTTAGTTAATTTTTTTAGCTTAATCAAATAAGGGGTTTTTAATTTTTACATAACATTATAAATAACTTTGGTACACTAGTTCTCTGTGGATTAACCCTGACTCACCCAACTACATAAGTAATGGTCAGGTTAGGTCATTATTTAGTAGTTAGTGACATACTTACCACTTAGTGATCGAACAACTGAGCTTAACTATCTAAAATGGATGGCCTCTCTAGTCCAAGAGAAGTCATTTGAATTAAAGTTTTTGACAACTTTAATTGGTATACTACATTGTTGACTTTTGTTATAACTTTATTATACTTAGGGATCAATCCCTCGTAAGCTATCTTTCCTCTAATCTTCTTCTAAATTTAAGAAATCAATTTCAATAGCACTTTCTGTTCATGATTTACAATCTAATAGTTATTGATACTTGTCGGTAAATTTTATTTAATGAATAACTCTTTGTAGATTGACTTTTACGTCATCTAATCTTGAGCAAACTTTTATATAGCAAAACAAAATCCCTTTTATTTATTTCTTTTCCATAACAAAAGAAGTGAGGGGTTGTTAACCAAGTCCTAACTCTAGGGAAATTTTTTTTCATTAGTGAAAATTATGGTAGGTTATAAGAAAATTATGTTTTCCAACAAATCCATCCAATTTTATTGTGTTTCATTGATATAGTGCCTTAGATAATCTTCAAACAATGAATTTATACTTTTTTTCCATTCATTTATGGATTATTAGTTTTTAAGAATTTAAAATAAACTCTTATTATATTAAATAATGAAGTCACCCATTAAATGAACATGATATCTCTTTCACTCTCAATATCTGCTAAGACCCCGAAAATGTTTTACCATGTTTTGGTAGAATAGTTCAATGGATGTTTTTATTGAACATATTGTTGGAACAACAATAAAGACAACATATTTTATGAATCTATTGATAATGAATACTATTGAGAGCTTTCTGTCCACTTTAGGAAATTTTTTGAAAATGTTCAAAGATACCTCCAAGGTCTTTCCAAAATAGGTAAAGATTAGGGTAGTTCAACTCCTATTTTCCCTTGATTTAGTTTTGATGAAATATAAGATATGATCTAAAATAAGCGTTAATGCATTGTTCCATATGCAGCTGTATATATTGTTGACTTTAAGGCACTTAATGGGGGGTCAATTAAAAAAATCACTTTAAAAAATCAATCAAATACCTTATGTAAAATCAAAATTAACACTTTACACACTTGAAAGAATGTCAAAACAAGTAGAAATATTGTCATAAATATTTTTTGAAACTTGGTACACAACATATCAAAATAAGAGAAAATGACAATGGTAATACAAAATCTCTTCAAGCAAGTAACACTATAGTCATTGTTCAGCCTATATACTTATTTATTCCTTAGAAACCAATCACATAATCACAAAATATATAAAAAGATAATAATAGTTACATAAGAATAATATATTATAATTGAGGAGATAGGGAAGAGATGAACACATATAATTTATACTGGTCATGGACATCTTGACTTATGTCCACTCCATAAGCTCTACTCAAACGTTTCAAAACCACTATGATTTTCCTTCAGTGGGTGGAGAGTAAACTACCACAATTTGTATTTTTCAAGGATCAAGATGAATCTTACTAGGTTTTTGGAACTATATCTAAAAATCTCTTTATCCTTTCAATCATGTGAGTTTTCTTAAGAGTTACTCAACATTCTCACTATATAAATATTTCTCTCATTAAAATATAATAACTCAATTGTAACTTAAAGTTTTAATCTTGAACATTTGATTCTCTTTGTTACTTCTACTTCTTTTTTGGTCTTTGGATGTAAAAAAGCCCTTTTTGTAGAGTTTCTCATCCTTTTAGTTATTTCTAATATTAATCCCTTATTTGGTGAAACATTATCTTTTGGACATAATTTTTGTCATCACTTAGTAAGTTATTTGGTCAACTAATCCAGTTTAGTTAACTAAGCATCAATTAAATGAACTTTTTTAGTTGAATGGATAAATAATATTTTTTTTATGATATTTGGTCTTTTCTCTAACTTTACAATGCTTTTAAAATCTACTCAATCTAACAGAGAAAGTTATAACTAAGTACCACAACCATATCATTCTCTAATAATACCTTATTACCTTTCTTTAAAACCTTTAAACAACATTTGAATCACCTCAAGTAACTTATTTAAAGATTGAATCACTTATTACTTATCCTTAAACATGAACTCTAGCTCTTTAATAACACTTTCAAGACTTGTTCATCTTATAAAAATTCAAGAATCAATTCAAAGGATTTTTATAAACATCTTTTAACATTGCTTTTCAATGTTAGCTATGATCCCTTTAAAATTTTCATTAAACATTTTAATATTTTATTATCATCAAAACCATGGGGTAAGGGGTTTAAAACTTTTTTTGTTAAATAAGCTACTCTTTTTTTAATAAGGATACAACATATGAAAAAAAAAACCATATTTCAAATGACATAAAAGGTTAGAAACATATCTCATGTTGTTCCATATTGAGGGGATGCATCTCCATGCAACTCCCTTTTGTTATATGCTTATAGAAAACAATCTTAAACATGAAAACACGTATATTACAATTCTCACAAAAATTATCATCTAATGCATATGCAACTCATCAAAAATATCAAGATATTGTTATAAAAATGTCAAGCAAACTAAAATATAATCATACGTGTACTCAAATATAACATGATAATCAAATAATAAATTAAAATATAAATGATTTTCCTTTTTATCTACAATCACCATTGCTCTCCACGTAGACATAATTAAAAAATGTTTACCACTACCCATGACTCAATAAGGTTCTAATGACTAGCCAAGTTCTTATTCACTATGAAAGTTGAGATAGATCCATTTCTTATCAAGTCAAACCTCCCCCTAAAATATATGCCTATCAAATTAAGATAAGACTATGTTGCCTTTATGTGTATTCAGTAAATCACTCTTATGTGTATGAATATCCTATATATCACATATTTATGTGTAATGAAAAATTTTTGTTAATTATTAAAAATTATAAAAACACATGCATATCATAATCATCCATATGTATACAATTATATTTTATGGGTTTAATATCTAAACAAATCATCATAATATAAATCACTGAACTATATATGCTAATATTCTAGTCAATATCACCAACAATATAATGTCACAATAATTTAAATATAAAAAAATCATAATCATGCCTAATAATCCATTACTAATTATTTAAGAATATTAATATGAATGTTTAAGCGAGTTTATTGAGAAAATTACATCATCAAGAGTTCGATTCTAAAGTGGCTCTTTTTGTATAACCATTTCTTTGAAGGCATTTCTTGGTTCAAAAATATGTACATTCTTTCTTGAGGTTCCAATCCATTAACATTATTGCTCCATCTCATCTTTAGTGCATGTAAAAAGGTTTATCTAACATTTGGTACCTATACATATTTATATCTTTGGGGGTTAGTCTTGGAGCTTTCTCAACCCACATCATTTTAGATTTATTTGGCAAACCCCTTATCAAATTGAAAAACATTTTAATATGATCATAATCATCACAAGAATAGCATCTAGTGTCCATTGTGGCCTACTATTTTTATGTATATAAGAGTGAGAGAAGGATGCATTATACTGCATTTATTTTTTCCCTCTAGTATGGTAATGTCTTTCTATATAACCCAAATTGCCATAAAAGAACCATCTTATATGATATGCTCTAGTTGATAGGTTTTCATGTCTATATCTTATGCATAAGGTCTTAGATTATATCCTATGTTTTAAGCTTGTGATTGTATGTGCAAGGCCATTATTTCTTCTAGATTGAGAATATAAAGCATATAATTATGCATGTAATAGTATATTATGCCTGCTAGATGCATATGATAATGTTCTTATAGTTCAATTAGAGTGGAATACCTGACCTTTCATCACTTTGGAAAAGGTTGTCTTACCATTAAATGAATTAGACATTTACATGCATCTTATCTTATATCTATCATTTAGAATTTTGATTACTTAAAAAGTTGTTAAAATTATTTTTCCTTAGTAAACCTATTAAGGGAAGCTTTCAACTCCATGACCTCTTCACTAATTTTCTCATTCTCATATATTATCTTAATATCCTTAGCTTAAGTGAGGATGCTTATACTTTAACTAATTGATTATTTAGTCTCTTAGTTCCTTTTATTTATGAATTTAATGCCTTTTGAGTTACCTTATACTTGGACGAGGGTCTCTTATTCTCTTATTCAAGATTTCTAATTTCATAATCATATATCATATATCATATCATCACTATCAACATTATTAGTTATATATGCTATCTCATTATTATGTCTAATGAAACACATATTTTTCATTTCATTTTCAGTTCTCCTTTAGATTCACTCTTTTCATCTTAAGTAGTTTTTAAGAATTTTTTTCTACTTTCTTTGATTATTATATTTGAGTTTTGGATATTCATACTTCATATGTTTTGCCTTCCAAAATTCATGTTAATTATATTTAAATGCACTTTTAATTTTGTTTTTGATGTGCCTTTATTACAATTTCCACAATATTGTCCTCTTTCTTACTTTTACTAAATAAACTCTCATCCTCTTCTTCTCTTTCATTCTTTAAGGTAATAAAGCTCAATTTTTTTTCTTTAGTTCATTCTTTTTTAGTCTCATGTCATATGTGAGAAGGGATCTAACTAACTCCTCAAGTGGTAAATTGTTTATTATTTCTTATGTTGCCATCATTTTAGGCTCCCATGCTTTTTGACAATGACCAAAAAATCTTTCATATAGTCTCATTAGTTTGATAAGTGTTACCAAGTCCCTTCAAGGCATTTATAATATCAAGAAGTTTTGTACACATATTAGAAATGCTTCCATCATATTTCATAAGAAATGTTGGCATCCAATAAAAACCAAGAGAGGGGAGGGTGAATTAGGTGTTAGTAAATTAACTATTTTAATGCATAAAAAACCTATCTTAATAAAGTCATAACATGATGATGATATGGAATGCCAATTTATTTTAAGATCAATCATACAGATAAACATAAAATAAAAAGTGTGGGAAGAGAAATTACAAGCTAATTTTATAGTAATTTGATAAACAATTCTTGCTTACATTCTCTCTCTAAATCTCTCTTGAAATTTCTCTAAACTCTTCTTTCATTTGAGTGAAGAGGAACTGTTTTACAATAATGTTATTTATCAGGGTAAACAAATAATCATTGTACAATCTTTCTTGATTGTGAAGAGCAACTAGTAGCCATTTTGAAATAATCAAATAAAAAACCCATAAATGAATTTTACAATAAAAATGATCTTACTTACTCAAATAATTGCTTTAAGGCTCAAATAATGGATGAATATTTTAAAATGCTTTGAAAATAAAAAAATATGATCTTTAATATCATTGTAATATGAAAATTTGACTCTCTAATAATCCATGCATCATGATAATTATAGGTCTTAAGAATTAAAGTAATTATTATTTAAATCAATTAGGAAAAATGAAAGTAATAAAATTATAGTTAATATGTTTATTAAGAAATAACTATAGTATCAAATCACACTAGGGAATAGGCATAAAATCAAATTCATAAAAACATTTAACAAAGATAAAATCATCATCTAAAGTAAATGGACTATCAACAAGGATAAATATGCCTTTATCCTATAATTTTATTCAATCTTAATCCAAAACTAACTTTAGGCAAGTATACCTAGCACAATTGATACAGTAGATTCTAATGAGTCCAGAGATCATTTTCATGAGGATCTACTATAACTACTAGGTCAATTGATGTATGAATATTAAGAGAAATGATTAAAGTGATAAACTAAATTAAACTAATAAATTAACTAAAATACTCAACAAATGTAAAATATCATATGAAGAAATTAAAGGTTACCAATATCAAATGTATAGCTAAGGTCTTGGTTTTTAATGGACTAATTAAGTCAGGAATTTATTATATGGCTTCATTATTTGGTCATTTAATGAATTAGGGTAATAGGCTTAAAGATTAGAAAGTTCAAGTTTAACATGCTCTTCTAGGATTAAAGACCATCACACTTAACTAATGTTTGATCATTCATTGATTTAAATTTCATTGCGCATTGATTTTTTCAGCAACCATAGTTGATTCCTCAAATCCTTAATTATGTGTGACTCTATGAATCTATCATAGATGGCCAATCCACAAGAAATGATTAAACACTTAAATAAATAAAGGTTAGCATACAATTTTTGGATTAGAACTGAATTAATCCACATACTTACCTTGACTTAGCTATTAATCAATTTACCACTCATGTTTATCAATAAATATAAGAATTAATCATAAAACACATATCTATTAACAAAAAAAGAGTTAAAATACAACGAATTAAATAGTTAAGATTACACCTAGAATATAGCTATTCTAATTGTAATTCTAGCTCTAATATTTTGATATACTCCTTAGAACACTTAAAATCACTCTTAACATCTCTAATACAAGAGTTGAAAGAAACCTAAAAAGAAAAAAATAAAATATGATTACTAATTTAATAAATTTGCTTTAAATTTCCACTGAACCCTCTAAATAATTTTGTTTATGGCTATGCTATGTCTAGGTCAGTTTGAGTACGAATGGTCTAAATTTCCCTTGAAACATATGTTGGAACACACTTTTAGAGAATATAATGACCCTTGAAGTTGCAAAACAATGACTTCATTAAAGGGTAACATTGTTATTTTGTTTACGAACTAATCTTCAAGGTAGTTTGTTTGCCATATAATGCCATCGTAAAGATAGTCATTTGTTCTCCTAACTTTAACTAGAATTACAAAGGATGTTTAAATAGAGATCAACCACACCATTAAAGACCCATATTTATCTTTCGGGAAAAACATCCACATTTTCCAAATTTTGTACAAAACTCTTAACTTGAACATGAACTTGTATTTTAACTATAAAAAACGCATAAATCAAACAATTTCTCATTAAGATAAGGGTAAAAACATGTAAAATCATGGCCTAACAACCTATATACTAAAACCTATTAATTCTCCCCCACAATTGAACTATTGATTGTCTTCAACCAACTTATTTAAATACTCATTCAAAAGTTTTTTAATGGTTTTCGAATGTCAAACATACTACTTCAATTGAAGTCAATTTAATTAACATAGCTAGTATATTCTAATTCACTCTTAATCATGAATTTGTAACTATGGCAAAAACTTATAGTCAAGTCAATCTTTATGCATCACATCAAATTTTAAGAAATTCATATGAATGATCATGAAAATTCTCCTAAGGTATTTTAATGGCATGTGCGCTTATGATCTATCATGCCTTAACCTTGTTATTTTTCAATTTATTTAGATAAATGCATTTTATGCTCTATTATATTTTGATAAGTGTATTTTGTACTCTATCTTGCCTTTTTCTTATATTTTCATAATTTTAATCAATTTCAATTGAAATTAATCAAATTAAATCTAGTCAAATCTTTAAATTTAACTAAATTACTTAAATTGAACTTCTTATATAAATATGCACAAAAATCAATATAGAGTTCATTAAATTTCAATAATTATACATACATAATTAACCATATATATTGTTCATTCCAAAGTTAAACAAATTCATAATCAACCACAAATTGATCAGTACCAACTATCTTAGTTAAATTAATTAAATTAAAGCACGTTATTTAACATTTAGGAGACCGTTATAAATACATAATAAGATAATTAGGAACAAGGGAATTCCTCTGAATTCATTAAACTGCATGTTTCATTTTGAATGAACTAATTGGGGAAAAAAAAGAAAAGTAAAAGACACAAGAGACAAAATTATAATAAACTCAAATATCATTAATGAAAATAAAAGATAACATAGCTTGAGTAAGGATAACATGTACAATCCTAAAATTCTCCATAACTATTAGATCGATAATCCCTAGATCTCATGTACTCCCACAACTAATCAATCTTCCTTTTCTTATGGTCCATCTTACTCTCTAATCTCATACGTATCTTAAGAAGGGCACTCATGGATGGCTCGGGGGTGTACAATTAGAAAGACCTACAACAAGTGAAGGATATGGAATAGGGAGTGTAGGCTTAATGGGTGCCTCATTAGAAGTCAAATTCTCACTATCCTCCTTATTAAAAGTATGCATAAAAGCTACAAGATCCTCTAATCTCTCATTGGAATCAAACTTCCACAACCTAAGTATAGAGTATGAAATAATGGAGACACTTGAGGGGTGTAAATTCTTATTTGATAAGCAAGGTCCCTAAAATTCTTGATAAGCAAGCTAGGGAAGTAGAAATTCTTATTTAGACGTTAGATCTAAACCATATTGCACATATTTAGGATACTAAAGCCTGCGAAGGAGTACTAAATAGGATACCTAAATATTGAAGTTTCCTATATAAAATATATGTGTTTAAAAACCTCACCTTATTTAGATTTCTTGTCCTCGGTATAACATTAGCACTCACTAAGGTAATGATTATCCTCTCTCACATGCCTAATTGGTAAGTAGGGAACAATCTAGTGGTCCATCCTAATCCCAAAGTAGCTTTAATAGAAAATTAATCGTTGAAAGTGACTACATCTTTATAGATGATATTTGTTTTACTTTTTTATACCATCCCCTCCTAGAGTACACTTAATATTGTAGACAAATAGGTTCTAGTAAGGGTTGTAGGTATTCCTCAAATGAATAAGTGAACCTTGCTAATATATGCCTCTTCCTTTTACTCAATGTTTATGTAGAACTTAGTACCATGTTAGGATAGTAAGGTCTATCCAAATGTAGCATTGGCTCCTGACCTAGTGCTTGAAAGGTTTTAAAGCCATCAAAATTAGCCTCCACAATGGATGCTATTATGTATTCCAAATGTCATTCCTATTACAACCCTTAGACCACCTAATACACTCTATATATGTAAATTTAGAAGCATTGAACATTAGGAACTTTCTTGAACTTGATGTTGGGAATGATTTTGGTGACATTGAACTGAAGAATTCTTAACAAAATAGAATAATTAATTCATCATAATATCTTGTCCATTTCACCAAAATATTAATGTCACCGAAATATTCTTATCATCAGAGTATGCCCTTGTCATTGTTAGAATATTTCATCACTAATGATGTAAAAAATGGCTAGAGTTGGTATAGAAATGTAGATTAAGGGACAAGACAAAAACTGAGCAAAACCCACTTAAAATTTTTTTAAAAAATTAGAGAAGTGATGATTTATAAAGTTAACACCATTAATTAATGGAATAAATGGGAGAAGATGGCTGATAGCAGTGAAAAATTTCAAATAAGATGATAAGAACATGAGTAAAAGTAAGAAGGAATGTAATTGCTAGCAAAAATAGGAAGGGGAAGTGTGAAAACGTAGAGAATAAAGGGGAAGATGGTAAGAGGCAAGAACAAGAAGAAGAAAAAATAAGGATGGATAGGGTATGCTTAAGTTTGTGTTATAACAACAGTCTTGATAGACTACAATGGCACCATTATAAGGAGCTATTAATGTCTTTAATTCAAGCTATAATAGTGGTTTCGTAATGCAAAATAGCATTGTTCAAAAGGACCGTTGATACACTGCCCCACATTTTTCCTCATATTTTTGACCTCTCCAAATGTTGAAATTTGTCCTTAAAATAATTTAAAATAATATGATTGTACATCTATGTTTTCTTAAATATGCTAAAATTAAAGCAATAAAAACTAAGGTAACTAATTAATAAAAAACTCAAAACGAAAGGAAACTAACTAAAATAACAAACTAAGAAAAGTAATTAAAAAATGCAACTAAAAGAAAAATAAATTAACATTTAGGTTGCCTCCTAATAAGTAATTTTTTTAAAAAAATTTTAGTTGGAGAATCCCATTAAGATGTCATGGTGGCTTCAAATTAGCAATTCCTAAAGCCTCCATTTTATGCAAAATAGTTCAATGTCAATATGTGTCAATTGAAGTACAAGACTATAATTACATTGGGTTCCTTATTATTTCACCAAAATTCAATTCCTTAGGTTTAATCTTTTCCTTATGCTAGGAACCTTACTTTCCTTAGGATCATCTATTCTTACTTTGATAAAGTTTTAAGAGCCAATCATGGAAAAAGGATTAGATTTGTTAAAGATGTTGAATACTACTTCTTTATCTTTAGGTTTTTAAATGATCTTTTCTTTACACACGTCTACTGTGACTCTAGTAGTGTCTATTAATTTGCTTCCTAAGATGATTGGCACATCCTTATCTTCTTCTATATCAAAGACTAATAAATATATATGAAAAATGAAATTTCTAGCCTTTACTAGCATATCCTTAATGATTCTCTTTAAATAAGTGATAAATCGAATAATAAATTACAACGAGATTATGGTAGGTGTTTAACTAAAGGAGGTTCCAATATTAGTTTTGATGATAACAAATCAAATTTTACTAATTGTTTAAGTTTTTTATGAAAGGTTAAAAGATATGAATACATGATGATAAAGTCAAATAAAAAAGCTTGAACTTAGAGTTCACAATTAAAGGAAAAGAAAGATTAAGACATATGGAAGCTAGGAACGGTCATATTTTACAACGGTAATAAGGCTTTAGTAAAGATGAACGTTGGAGCAACGACTAATTAATCAAGATTACGTGTATAAATATGTGTGATTAGTAGGAGGACAACACACCAAAGTATTCTAAGTTATCCGAGCACTTTGAGAACTTTATTAAAACTCTTTTGTGTTAACTGAGTTTGTGAAATTGAGTGAGGCTTATCTTTGTATTGTGTATCCATTAAGTATTTAGAGTTCTTTTTAGTATATTAAAGTGACTCCTGAGTGGAACACTCTTTAGTGTGCTTTGGTGAGGTTATTTTTAGGTCTTAGAAAAAGAAAGGAGAGAAGGTTATCCTTAAGCTACAAAAGGATCTTGTAGTTGAGTAAGCTATAATCTAAACTGATGGTGTATTTCTTCCTTATTCTTTTTAATTTTACGTATTTACTTCATCTTGTTTGTGTATTCTAATTTTTTTTTAATCTTTCTACAATTTAGATAAAGTGTTGATTTGTAAAAGAACTTTTATTACCTAATTCATCCCCCCTCTTAGGTTCTATATAATACTAACACAAACCAATATTTTGAAAAGAAGAATGTGATTACTACTTCTAAACCTTTAGAGTTTTTCATATGGACATGTTTGGACCTTCTAGATTATCTAGTTAAGGGGGTAGTTATATACATATGTATGATAATTGATGACTAAAGTAGGTTCGTTTAGGTGATGTTGTTAGCTAATAAGGATGAGTGCTTCAAATATTTTGTTAAGTTTACTAAGAGATTTAATTAGAAAAATGTTATATGATATCTTTTATTAGGAATGATCATGATAAGGAGTTTAAGAATGTGTTGTTTGATGTATGTTATAAAAAGAATGGTGTTGCCAATAACTTTTCAACTCTTAGGATACTTCAACAACATATAGTGGTTTAGAGAAAGAATAGAACCTTACAAGAAATGGTTAAGATCATATTGAATGAATAAGCTATTCCTAGGTACTTTTTGTTAGAAGACATAACTTGTGCTTGTCATATTTCTAACTAGGTGTCCATAAGGCCTTATATGGATAAAACTTCCTATGAAATTTGGTATGAGAAAAAAGTATAAGGTTAGTTACTTTTATAAATTTGGTTATAAAGGCTTTATCTTAAACACTAGAGACAACTTAGGCACCTTTGATGCAAAATCTGAATAAGGTATATTTTTAGGAAATTCCTTTATTAGTGGAGCCTATAATATGTTTAACAAGAGAACAATGATTATTAAAGAGACTATGAATGTTGTTTTTGATGAAGCAAGCCCCTTTGACATGAGAAAGAATGTAGATGATGCTGACATAGGCTTATCTAGAGACTTAGAGAAAGTAGGATTAGAAGAACAAAAAGAGAAAACTTAGAAATCCCCTTATACCTAGTGATTATTTAGTTGAACCAAGTGAGGGTGAAAGAAGTGATGAGAGTCTACCTACAGTAGAGGTATAGGAAAGACCAACCTCTAAACCAAATTATAGGTGAAGTTGAAAGGGGATTAGTAACTAGATCATCCTTTAAAGACTTATCCCATATATCTTTTATTTCCAATATAGAATTTAAAACCATAGAATAAGCCTTGAATGATAAATGTTGGATGTGGTCCATAAATAAAGAGTTAAACTAATTTGAAAGGAACAAAGTTTGGAAATTAGTATCTAGACTAAATAATCACCAAATTATTGGTACTAAAAGGTTAAAGGTTAAAATTAAGAAGAAGGAATAGATTGTGATGAGACTTTTGACCTTGTAGCTAGATTGGAGGCTATTAGACTATTTTTTGCATTTGTGTCTTACATGGGTTTTAAGTTGTATCAACTAGATGTTAAGAGTGCGTTTCTTAATGGATCTATTTAAGAGAAAGTGTACGTAAACTAACCACCAAGTTTTGAGATTCATGATGTTCCAAATCATGTCTATAAGTTTTCAAAAGCTTTATATGGTTTAAAGCAAGATTTTAGAGCTTGGTATGAGAGGTTAGGTGTCTTTTTATTATAAAATAGATTTTCAAGGGGCAAAGTAAATACCATTCTCTTTATTACAAAAGAAAATGAGGACATTTTAAATATATAAATATATGTAGATGTTACTTTTTGGAGTTACAAATGAGAGGATATATTCGTAATTTTTCATTTATATGAGTCAAGATTTTGAGATAAGTATCATAGGAGAGTTAAATTTCTTTATAGGGTTGAAAATTAATAAAATGAAAGATGGAATATTTATTGGTCAACCCAAATACACCAAGGAGTTATACAAAAGGTTTGATATGGATTAAGCAAAACCTTTAGGAACACCCATTAGTGTAAATACTAAGTTGAATAAGGATGATGAAGTCAAACCCATAGATACTAAGTTGTATAGAGGGATGATAGACAACTTATTATACCTAACCTAGTAAACCTAACATCATGTTTAGTGTTTTTCTATATGTTAGGTTTTATGCAAGTCCTAGAGAGTCTCACCTTATAGCTATTAAGAGGATTTTGAGGTATTTAGTTGGTACATCATCTTTAGTATTATTGTACCCTAAGAATGCCTATATAGATTTTATTAGCTATTCAGATGCAGCTTATGTTGATAGTCTAATGGATAGAAATAGTACATCTAGCACATACAAGTTGCTAGGAAATTCCTTAGTATCATGGTTTTGTGAAAATAAATTTTTTTTCGTTTTATCAACTGTCAAAGTAAGATATCTAACAGTAGGTAGTTGTTGTACAAAAGTCCTTTGGCTTAGGCAATAACTTAAGGATTATGACATGCAGCTTGCTAAGGTAACCATTAGGTGTGATAATACAGGTTCCATTTGTTTAACCAATAAGCCAATCCAATACTTAAGGGTTAAAAACATTAAGATTAGTTACCATTTCATAAAGGACCATGTGTAAAATGGTGATATTAAATTGGAGTTTGTAGATAAACAACACTAGTTGGTCAACATATTTACTAAACCAATAAATAAAGATATGTTTTATATGATTAGGCAAGAATTAGGTATGATTTATAGTAGGTCTATTTAAACCTTGTGTGGTTATGCATGATTTCTTCTAACTTGATTTCTGTTTATGCATGATTTTTCTACCTTGACTTATATTTATACATAATCTCTTCTACCTTGATTTATGTTTATACGTTATTTTTATAATTGGTATCTTAATTTATGTTTACACATTTTTACACATTTCTTCTCTTTTAACAATTTTTTTTCGCTTTTATTACTTTTTAATGATATTAAAAAAGGGAGAAGGTTGAGTGATATGAAGTGTTTCTTTGAAGGGAAGTTAAGTTAATATAAGTGTCCGTAATGCATGAACTAAAGTGAGGGTTATTTTTCATTAATATCTTTGATTATATGATATGTATGTTTATATGCCATTGATATATTTAATTATATGAGATGTATGGTTATTTGCCATTGGTATATTTGGTTATATAAGATGTATGCTTCTTTTCCATTGATATATTTAATTATATGAGATGTATGTTTATTTGCCATTGATATATTTGATTATATAATATGTATGTTTATGAATTGATATGAAATGGGTTGAATTGTAATGTGCTTTTATTTCTTAATATCATATGGTTTGTTATCATAAAAAAGGGAAACATTATTGAACTAAGGGAGGTTCTAATCGTATTTTTGATGATAACAAAACAAAAATTTTACAAATTGCTTGATTTTTTTTATGCAAGTTCAAAAGAGAGGTATGCATGGTAATAAAGTTAGAGAGAAATGCTTGAACTTGGAGTTCACATTTAAAGGGAAAGAAAGATAAAGATTTGTGGAAGCTCCTAGACCATTATTATATATTTTAAACTTGTTGTAAGTATTACTTAAAGCTCATGTATCCTAGGGGCTCTCAAAACTTTGCATTCATGTATTTCATATGTTTCAAAATTGCATAAAATTTTAATGTCACGTTTTTAAGTTTTTAGCACTTGAATTAATGTAGCAATTGAAATATATTTTTAAATGTGTTTTTAAACTTGTTTTTAAATTAGGTTTGATGTTAGTAAAGTATTTAGAAACGTTAGAAAGTGTTTTAATGATGTTTTTTAGTCTTTATTCAGGAGATAAACTGTCTTGCATAAACTTTCACTATTTATTTTAATCCAAAAAATCCCTCTTCCTAAATGGCTAGATGAGTCATTAAACGTCTCTTTTAGACCTAAAACCCCCCTGAAACATAAGAAGAAATGAGTTTTTGAGTAGTTTTAAGCAAGAATCTTACAACATTAATCAAAAAGCTTCCAACTCTTGTATTATTTACTTTCAATCAATTTTTGCTAGCCTTATCAGCATTTTTATGTTTCTAAACCCTTCAATTATGTATCTATTATATATATAAAGGGTTTAAATCATGTATTTGCTTCTAAATATTGTTTTTGTTTAAGGATTAAGCATAGAAGTTGTATATTTAATCAAGTGCTTCAAGTGTTATCTATATTTCTTGTTTAAATTTGTGTTTTGATGATTCAAACCTATTTTTGAGCTTTTAATTTATTATTCCTTGATTCTTTAAGGTCTTAGGAGTGTTATAAGGCTATATTTATCATTTCAATACATTTCTTCATTAAATATTTACATTTATAAGACATTATACATAAACCTGTCAAGTATTGGTATAAGTTCTTATTCAATCTGATTTCTTCAAATTCTAGTTGAGATTTTATGTGTTTAATTGACTTTTGTGTGTTTTTTAAGTCTCTAAAAAGTTCCAAAATGTTTCTCTTGGTCAAATTGCACTTGTATTTTTCTTAAGTTATAACGTTATAAACATCAAGTTGTTTAATTTCTATATTTTTATAATATTAAAATTTTCATATTTATCATCATAAATTAGATTTTTAAGTTTACAAATCATCATGTTCTACTTATTTAAAGTTTATAGAGTGTCTTTGAGCATTCCTTTCTTTTTTAAACACTTTAGACCCCTTAGTTTATTGTGCTTAAATGAAACACCTTAATTGATGTATTTTCAGTTACTAATGTGAGTTAGTGTTGTAAGGCTACCCTTTCCCTCTAAAAACATCTGTAAAGGCTTCTCTTTGCCACTAAAAAGATTCTCAAATGTTGCTCTTCATCTTCAATAAGAAGATTTTGATTTGTAAGAGTTTCTCTTCACTCTTTAAAAAAGACTATAATTGCTACATTGGTGATAGTGCAAAATCCAACATCTAAAGTGTTGGGAATGGATTAGGCAACGTTAATATTACTAAACCACTTTACATTTAGTGTCTCTTCTCTTATTTAAACTCTTTACTTTTTTTTAACTTCGATTCATTTTTATATTGTATTTGATTATGTGATTGAATTTTATCAATATTTTGAGCAAATTATTCACATCTACTTATATTATGTTATATTTCTTGCATATTACATTTGGTTGATTTTTAGTTTAGGAACTTCACTTAGTTTGGTTTGGTCTTGAATTGTTTAAAATTTGAAATTAGGAATAAGAAGCTTACAATAGGCTTTAGGACTTATAATAGGCTTGAGCTTCTCTGGTCTTAACTTTCTAAATATAGACATAGGCATTAAATTAATTCTTGCTAAAAAAAATCCATTAAAGTCCTATCTACTATTAAGTTACCAATAGTGTAATAGATGGTGAAGCTCCCTAGGTCCTTAAGCTTAGGGGTAACTTTCTTTAAAAAATTTAAAAGTATAACTGTTAACCTCGGTTTTAATGTATTTTCATATGAATTTGATTAATTTTAAGGCATGTTGCTTCTAATTTGTTGTCAAAGTTCTTAATTATGTTTATAAATGTTGTATAATGTAGATGGAAGCCAAAAAGTGGAGAAAATATCAAAAATGAAACAAAAATGTCAATCTATAAGACTAAAATGGCGACCTCAACAGCTCGTCATTGTGGTCAGAAACCCGCTGTTATGCTCTCGAAGAAATGGACCTAAAAGGCACCTTTATAGCCTGCCATTATATGGCTTTTAAGGGTTATTGTAGTACCTATTATGTGAAGACCAATTGGAATTCACCTCTCTACTTGCTAGAACTTGCTCCACTTACCTCTGGCTTGTAGCAGACATATATATGGAACTCCAGAGACAAATGTTGAGAGAGTTAAGACAAATTAGAGAGGAGAATTTAGATCAAACATCTAGTTCTCTCTTCTTCAGCTAGTTTTTAGGTTTTTCTTTTCTTTTTATTTTCTAGACTTTGTATATTGTAATTTCAGGTTGTTTTAAGGATTCAAGGGAGTTCATTCACGTGTTGGGAGACTGTCTATTAGGTTGTATCATCATTTGGTGCTTCATAAACATTAAATCCCTTATTTTATCTTGCTTTTTCATATTTATACAAGAACATGGGTTGTTTGGCTTTGATCTGAATTTTCTTATTTATGTATGATGATTTGAGCTAAATTCTAGCTAAGGATAGATTATTGAATGTCTTAAGTGAGTGTTTATCATATAATTAGAAGATAATCTTTATTTATGTGAGATCTTAAAGCATATCTTAACTTGATCACTTATGATATGATCTTAGATGATTAAGTAGAGGACCAATCACTTAATTCATTGGAAAAATTCATAAATAAGGTGATTTTAATTAATAAATGACCATTGATTGGTTATATTATGATGGTACTATTCTCGAATAGGTTTTTAGGATTAGAAATTTCTTGATCTTGAAGCCTACTTCCTATTGATTTATGAGTGGACCAAATCATAAACTAGGAAAGTTGGAGAAAAGGCAATGACTTAACCATAGCTTTGTCTTGATTTAGTGAAGGTCTTAGATTAGAAATTCCAATCATTTCATAACTTACTTAAGTCATTTAGGCCTAGTCCTTATCATATTAATCATTCCGTAATCTTAGATCACTTGGAATACAATTGTAAAGTTGGAAGTTTTTAGGATTGTTTTAGTTTAACTAACTCTTAATTTTAAGCCTCGAGTTCCCTTAGTTTGACATTCAAGAGTCGTAAATGTGCTCCACTTTATTACTTGTAGTCGGTACACTACCATTATATGGACTTGGATTTAAATTGGAATTGCATGTGAATTTATTGATTAATTTGAGGATATATTATGATACCAAATCAACGTAGCAATGACCTTTAAGAACTTATCATATGAAGGCATTTAAGTAAGTGCCTCAGTAAATGAGATATTTATATGTAATTTATTAAAAGCTTATAAGAACTTCCTAAATTGCTTATCTAAATGTGCACTCTTTAGCCTTTGAGGATATAGGATCCTAGGCTTGTAAAGCTGCACATTAAAGTCAGGAAACAGCTTATGACACTACTCCTTATTAGATGAATCTACTTGTTTTATAGGATCCATCTCATTTTCCTTACTTCTCTCCTTTTCTTCTTTCTTCTTCTCTATAATTGTACCTTTTACTTTCTCACCATTTCTCAAGGTGATAATGTTAACATGATCTATATAATTGACTTTTGTGGATTTTGGTAGCTTACCAAGTAGTCTTTGCTACAAAATTTGTGTAATTTGGATAGTTTAAATTTTTAAGTGCTTAAAAGAAACCTTATGGCATTGAACCATAGCTACATGTTGGAAAATGGGCTTCCTTATTGCCTATTGTAATTCCTTGCATATTGTAATTACTCAGGCTCTTAAGCAAAGGAACTTCTAATTTAACACTTTATGGATGTATGAGAGCTACCTCCACCATTATCATACATTGCTTGATCTCTAATCGCGTTGCCTACTAGACTATCCAACTTTGTATTCAAAACCTCCACTTGGGTTGCTAAACTATGGTATCATTAATTGTGTGAGATTTATAAGGTCTCTTAGGATGTCTCTCATAATGGTACTAAAATTTGTTAATCATCCTTTCCTTTATAATATTATATTCTTGATCTAACATTTTACACATCAAATTACCTCTAGTGACTCCATGTATGGTATTACATGTAGAAGGGTTCACTCCAATATAAATATATCGACTTTTTTCCATATACTAAACTAATGACTTGGGCACTTAGCTAACATCTCTTTAAATCTCTCCCAATCTTTGTATAGGATCTTATTCTTATATTGAAAAAAAAGATGTCATTTTATTTTTCATTTTAATTATCTTATTTAAAAAAATTAGTTGGGAATAATTTCATTGGTTCATCCCAAGTTGTGATGGAGCTAGGATGAAGAGTAGAAAGCCAAGCTTTAGCCTTGTCCTTGAGAGAGGAAGGGAACAACCTCAACTTAACTACATCCTTTGAAATTCCATTGCATATAAACATATTACAAATGTCTAAGAAAGTCTTTAGATGGATGTTTATGTCTTCTAAGGCCGAGTCTCTAAACTATAAGGCCTTAACCATGAAGATGATTTCATAAAGGATCTCAAAGTTGTTCATGTTTATTATTGTTTCCTTTATCTAAACCCATCATAGTTGATTCTCTAAGCTATTCAAAGTTAGGTACTAGTATATTCTCTTAATGTTCTATGTCTAATATTTAGACTCCTAAGTCAATTTGATATTCACTAATTAGTTCTACTTCTACCTTGCTAGATGCACCAACCTAAGTCTCGTTTCTTAATCCATGCACTGTTCTTTCTAGCTTATGATTAAAGCTCAATTCTCCTTTTAAACATGAGCATACATACTCTTTAATACTAAACTAAAAACTAAAAAAAATAAAGAAATCAAACAAAAATAATAATTAAAGGAAAATCAATCAAAGAGCACTAAAAATAAAATTCAGAAAAATAATAAATAAAATTAACAAAATTAAACTCTAAACTAATCAACACAGATATCTTCCTAGTATAACTAGAAAAGATCTTTGGCAATGATGCCAAAAATATGTTTATAGTCTTCCTATACTCTAATTTTAATCTATCTTAATCCAAGATCAACCTTAGGCAAGTATTAATTAAGTTTTAAATTTATTACATGGCGAGATTAAGGGTATCCTCTCTAATGCAGGACATAGTTATAATTAAGTCAATGCCTTTTTTCTATTAATCCTATTCCATTGGTTATTTATTCAATAAACTTAGGTAATACACTTAAAGATTATAAAGTTTAACTCTAAAATTATTTTTTTTATAATTGAGACCTTTATAATTAACTAATTTTTAATTATTCATTGATTTAAATTATATTGGTTACTGAATTTTCCCATAACTAAGATAAATTTCTCAAATCCCTAATTACTTATGAATCTATTTTAGATGACTAGTCCATAATAGATGATTAAGCATAATTAATATCAACACACAATTCAATAATTAGAACACATTAACTCATCTACTTACCTCTCTCTAGTGATTAATCAAGTTAATCACTCATGTTTATCAATAAAAACAAATAATTAATCAAAAAACACATATCTATTTATAAAACAACAAGAGTTAAGATACAACCAAATAAAGAGATAAGAATACACCTAAAATGTTTCTATCATAATTGTAATTCTAACTCCAATCATTTGATTTATTTTGTAATACTTAAAACCCCTTTTGATGTCTCTAATACAAAATTTGAAAGAAATCTATAAAAAAACATAAAAGATTATTACTATTTAACTAAATTTGCTTCAAGATTACTGCTGAACCCTTTAAGATATGTCTATGTATGGTTATGTTAGGTTTAGGTTGGTTTAGGGATGAGTATTCTAAATTCATCTTAAAACATAAGCTAGATCATCCTTCTAGAGAGCATAATAGCTCTTGAAGTCACTAAACAATGATGCCATTAAAGGGTCGTGTTGTTCTTCTCTATAAGAATTGATCTTTAACAATGGTTTACTCATTTTGCAATGAGGCCATTAAAGACAGCTATTGCTTCTTTTATTTTTATTTTTTTTATACTTTGACTAGCTCTACAACAAAGGTTCAAATGGAGATCAACGGTGTTGTTAAAGACCTACGTTGATCTTCTAGAAAAATATCCACAATTAGCTTCACATAAAACTCCTAATTTGAGAATGAACCTATATTTTAACCAAAAATACACATAAATTAGGAAATTTCATCTAAAGATAGGGATGAAAACATATAAAATCATGGTTTAAAAACCTATATATTACACTCCTATTAATAACGTTAAACAACTTTCACATTTCTATCTTTTAAAACATCTAAAAAAAATAGATCATTTGTCTTCATTATGTTTTATTATCATCAAAAAATGGATTTACACCTCCCTTGGTTCAATAATCTCTTCCTTTTTTATGTTGATAAAACATGTATCACTAGAAAAATAAAATTGAAATTGATCATATATTTTTTCTTTAATATCAAGGCAATATGAAAGATTAACTCACTGTTAGTACATGCATTATGATAATTATAAATCTTAAGAATTAAACCAATTGTTATTTAAATCAATTAGGCAAAATGTTAATGAAAATCAAATGATGAAATCATATTTAATATATCCAATAAGAATCAATTATATTATCAAATCTCACTAAGGATAGGTGCAATCTAAAATAGATGACAAAATCCAATAAAGATAACATCATGTAATACAGATGAAACATCAATAAGGATAAATCATATCTAATATAGATTGAAGATCAATAAAGATTAAAAAAATCATAAAGAAAGATATCCAAAAAAACATCATAACATAACATTCAATATCTAAATAACTACTCACCCAATATATAGATGCCTATTGCTTTGTTATACATAACCATCTAGTATCATTAATTGTCTCTCTTATTTTAGCAACATAAAAATTTATCAACTATATAGCAAGGTTAGAATGAATTAGTGTGAATAAGTTGTCAGGGTGATGCATTGTGAGCTTTCTAAATGAATAAAGTGCATCGTAAGGTAAAGGGACTTAAGGTAAAATTATAGAACATTTGATGAAATGCCAAAAAAAAAAAAAAGTGACAGGGTAGTATGAAACATAAAGTTAGTACAAAAGAGAGATGGTTTCCAAAGATGAACGAATATATAAGGTGGCATTTTAGAGATAGAAAATTTGGTATTCTAGTGAATAGTTAAAAAAGAGGGTAACATAAAATTTTAACAATTGATGATTTTGGTTAATCACTACACATATTAGTCGACCAATAGATCAACCAATCTATTGAAAAACACTTGGTACACTGATTTCTAATTATATAAGTTAATTACACGATTATATAGGTTGACTAGTGTGATTTAAATTCATAAACTTCAATCCAAAATAACCTCCAAACTAAAATTTTTAAAATAATAGAACATATAATAGTATAAAAATTTTCAAATTATGCAATAGCATTGTTCCTTGATCATTAAATTTCCATCAATCATCCTAATTTTTTTCTTATCATGTCGAATTTATCTTCATTCTTTAGTTTAGTTAATATATTAGGCAATTGATGTAATGTAGAATTTGTCAACAAATTCTAACTCAATGTCATCATTTTGCATGTAATCTCTAATAAAGTGATATTTTATTTCTATACGCTTGATTCTAAATTGTCAAATGAGATTTTTCATAAGGAAAATTGCATTAGTATTATCACATCTAGCAAGTTTCTAATAAAGGTTCTATACATTTTTAAGACTATGTTTTAATGTATTTTTATCCCTACTAATCTATAAATTTACCTTATTGAAAAATTATTTTGGTTAATTTGCAAGCTAATGCATAATTGAGAAGTTAAATGTTAGAAAAGGCAAAATTTGATGCATTATGCAAAAGTCAAATGATTGTCTTAAATGATGCCATTGTTCTTTTGATGAAGAGAGGTAGCCACTTATTGAAGTCAAAGAATCAATATTGGTTTGTAACAATGTCATTGTTGTTCTTATGCACCACTGTTTATTACTAGATTGAAAACAGAATACTAATTGTTGTTTTAAATGGTGTCATTTATCCCCATATTGAAATGTTGTTTTACTCTTATATGGCATGATTGAAACAAAATTTTCAAGGGCAATTTAATAAATTTATATCCTCATAAGGATCAATACCTTAATCATCCAAAAGTAAAAAAGAAGCCTAATTATCAAGTTTAAATATCGTTCTAGTTGTTTTTCTATCACCATTTAATATACACTTTGAGTTTTGAGTTTGAAGGGTTCTTAGGGTAGATCCGAATAGACTGCAAGAGTGATAAGGTTGAGATATATTGAACTTTCATATGCATTTTAATGTCATTTCAATTATATTTTAGTATATAAATGCTTAATTTGTGTTTTTTTAGAATTTTCATGTAGATGTGATAATGAAACACAAATACAAAATAAAACCATGAAGTTTGGAATACAAAGGAGACAAAAAGCAAAAGAAAGAATTTGAAGGTGGAGATAAGAATAAAACTGGAAGAAGAGCTTTTCTCCTTATCGTAAAATGGCATAACAAAGCTGTTAAAAGCTTGGTACCAAATGACATGAGTAAGAGGCATTTAAAGGAGGAGCAAAAACAAATGTTTTCCTTGGAGTAGAGACAAAAGCTTTAAAGAGCAACACAAAAGAAAAATAATTAAGGAGATTTTGGTTTGTTTTGGAGGTACAAAACCCTAGGCAATAAAAGACAAAAAAAATAAATTAAAAAGTTTGGAAGATCTCCTGGAAGCTAAAAGGTGACGACATCATATATTGGAGGGCTCTCCACTAAAAGAAGGGGGCTAGAAAAATGTTTAAATAAATAGGAATTGAATAGAGCTCTCCACTAAGAATGACATCTTGGAGCTTGCCTTTTCATTAAAGGAGTCGACACATACATATATTAAAGGAGTAGAGCTTTTAATAGAGAAGTGACAGTTGGATCTTGGAGCTTGGAGCTTGAATCTTAGAGCTTTCCAAGTGGGGACACTAGTAAGCTTTCCTTGGTTGATGCAGGAATTTTTTATTTTTATTTTTTTGCCATCTCTTAGGTTTCCATTTTGTGTTTACCGCTCTCGTGTTATTCAGTCCTTTCACTAGCTTTAAACATTTATTTTTTATTTTCATATGTTTATTTTCCATAGTTGTCTGAATGTTTGGCTTTAGCCCAAAAGTTTAATGCTTTTGACAAATTAATATTTGAGTTTTATTTTATTATGTTTATCGTTATCAAGTGTTAATTTGAATGAAGCTTTATTTCTTGGGTTCTCATTTATGCTTTGTGTCTTTGGTTAATCTATGATTGATAGTTAGGTTTATACATGTTCTTATGATATCAATAATTTAATGTCAATGTTTGTTTAAGTTTTATATGCTAAAATTTTTGTTTAAAATATCAGTTTGAGTTTTGTTGAATTAGGTTTTAGTTAATTAATTAATAGCTTAAGTAATTTGTGTTTATGATAAACGAAGTGTTAAATTGTATTTTTGCTTTTATGTCGTTTAATTTTCCATATTTAGTTTTATTTAATTAAAGATAGATTATGTTTATTTAGTCTTTGTTTTGGATAATTTAAGTATGTGTGGCTAGGTGTTTGGGGGCTTGAAGGTATAGGAAGGATGAAAGGATAAACAATTATAAGAATGGAGTTTTTTTAATTGATTTGATGTTTTTAAGCTTAGGTTAGTTTGGGGCTTTAGTTAAATGTCATGAAATAGGTATTATCTTTAGGTTTGATCATCATTTAAGTAATTTCCTAATTTAAATGCTACGATTGAGCATGTGATATGTAATTATCTTTGGCAATTTCCAAAAAGTAGCAATAGGTTACTTGAATTTGTTAGGATACTTAACCAACTAGTCTAGGGTCCTATATTACTTGCTAACAAAGTGTACTTGCCTCTTAACCATAGATTAGGAGTTGATTAATAAGTTTTTGACGTTATTATTAGAGATCTACCCTAATAATGCTAGAATATATTGGTGTTGGTTAATCTAGATTTTAGGTTGTTAATTTTTGTTAATTTTCTATGTTATTATCTTTTATAATATCTTTTAGTTTTTCTTTTCATTTGATTTTTCATTCTTTGTTTTGTTATTTTATTTTATTTGAACCAATTCTTATTTAAGAAAAAATAACCATTGATAATGTAGATATTATGCTTTCTCACAATGAAATAAGGATGTAGAATGATGAAGGGAACTTGTTAATGACCACACATATCCAAAACTTAGCCTTAACTCTAATATAGAATTTGACTATTAGATCAATTAGGAATAATCCATCACAGGAAGCTGAATTGAGCCTAGTTAGTAAAGAAAAAGAATAGTTATCCTCTAAAGAGAATGAACTTAGAAGTAAAAGGAAAGATAAAGAAATAAGTAACTAGATGCACATAATGGAAGGATCCAAATCCACAGGCAAAAGGAGATTTAGTAGGAGGATAACTAATGACTCTTCTATAGTAACTCAATGAGCATATTAGCCTAGAATGTAAGAGGGATTAATTGTCCCACTAAGTAACTTGCTTTTAAAAAGTTCATTTTGGATAATAAACCTATCATTATAGGCCTTTTGGATACTAAGTTAAAAGCTAGTACGTGTGGAAGCCTAAAAAATCAGTAGAAAACAATCACCAATCACCAATTCCGTTACAATGAAGAATAATAGTAGCTTTTGACGCCAATTATATCTAGGTAGTCTAATCCTTGATTGATGATCAATTAGTCCATATTCATATGTTACTCAAGTAGAAAAAGATTGAAATAACATTTATTATATATATATATATATATAACTTGAACTTTCAAAGAGAAAACTTAGGAAGAAAGATGGAAGATATAAAGAACATAATAAGCTCAACTTAGCAAATCTTGGCAAACTTTAATAGCATGATTCATGTAAGGATGGAAAAAGGGAACACATGTTGGAGAAATTGACTTGAAAATGGAAGGGTATTTCTATATATGGGATAATAAGTAACAGGAGAATTGTTTCATTAAAAAGAAGCTTAATCATTCTTTGCTAAATGATAAATGGTTGCAATCATTCTTAGTGAGCAATCTTGCTTTAATAATCCTTAATTCTTATATCACACACCAATAGTCATTAAGAACCTATTTCTCAAAAACTCAAAGAAAGGACCTTTTAGATTTAACAACTACTTAGTTCATATAAAGGGGTATAAAGATTCAGTTTTGAAAGGGTTAAATTCTGATATCCGAGAAAATAAATGCTTCATTTATGTTTAAAAAAACTCAATAAGGTGAAAAATGAGATGAAGAAATTGAATAGCCTCAAGAGACAGGATAAAAAGGTGAGAATAAATGAAGCAATGGAGAAATTTAATTTAAATTAATCACAAAGCTACCTATCCCTAGTTAATGAACAATTTTTGCAATAAGAGAAGAACATGTTACTGTAGTATCATTAAGCCGTTAAATTTTAGAAATCCTCATTAAAACAGAGATCATAAGTGGATTAGATCAAGGAAGGGGGAAAAAAACACAACAATTTTCCACAAAGTTATGTTATCAAGAAGGAACACTTATAGAATATATTCTTTGTACAAGGAGTTAGATCAAATCATAGAGAAACATAATGAACTTCTTCAAAAGACTCATCGATTCTTCTATAATACACTAGTATCTTTAGTTAAATTCCAATCAATTGTTGTAGTCTATTCTTCAAAAACAAATCTCTGCATAGGAAGTTGAGGTCTTAGTTAGTCTCTTTAACGAGCAAAAAGCATAGCAAGCACTATTCTCCCTAAATCCTCAAAAGGCCTTTATAACTAAAGGTCTAGATGCAAATTTCTATTAAAAATCCTAGTAGAGGTTATAGCAAGCACTATTCTCCTTGAATCCATGCCTAAACGTCTAAATGCATATTTCTTATAAAAAAATCCTAGCTAGAGGACATAGTAAGCAATTTTCTTCCTGAATCCTCAAAAGCACTTATACCTAAAGGTTTAAATGCATATTTCTATTAAAAATCATGGCTAGTGGTTAAGCAATTGGTAATAGATTTGGTATTTAAAATTTTTAACAGTGCCAAAAAGATAACTGAGTAAATAAGATCCTCATTTATCTTATCCCGAAATGAAAAACTCCCTAACTCATTTAACAACTATAAAATAATAGCATGCTATAACATACAAGACAAAATCATTGCTAAGCTCATTATTAATAAATTGAAAGCAATTTTACTAGCTTAATTGATAGCTCCCAAGAGGCTTTTTAAAAGGAAGAGAAATTAGGGACAATATATTATTGATTTGGGAGCTTTTGAGAAATTATAATAAAAAGCATTCAATAAGGAATTATGCTTTAAAAATAGACCTCTATAAGGCTTATGATTTAGTTAATTAGGAACCCATTATGAACATATTGATGACAATTGGTTTTCTAGACAAGTTTGAAGAATATGTGAAGGAATGCATATTAACATAATCTTATAATATATTAATTAATGGAGAACCCTACCTATTGATTAAGGGAGCTAGAGGCATTAAACAAGGAGATCCAATGTCCCTTTGCCTCTTTCAATTGTGTATAAAGGTCTTGACAAACCTGGTAATGCCAACAATTTCCAAAGACAACAAATTTAAATGCCATTCTAGATACAAGAAGCTAAATTTATTTATTCTTGCTTTTACTAATGATGTATGTTGTTCTCAAAATCTAATACAAGTTCTTTGTCTAATTTAATAGCTACCTTAAATACCTTTAAATACATATCATGGTTATCTATTAATAAGGAAAAGAGCCATATGTTCCTAACAGCAAATAGATAGCACTTTAGTTTAAGTGAGCTCATCCCCGAGCTTCCTTCATTATGTGGCATGCTAAAGGAAAATTAAGTACCTTAGATAGCTTTTTCAAGATATCAAAATGTTTCTATAGACTGCTACTTGTTCTAATAGGAGGTGGAAACCCTAGGCCATCTACTTATTAGTTGCAACTACTCTAAATTCCTTATGAACAACATTCTATGGCTTTGCAACAACTCTACACCTCAAGCTAATTGGTATAGCACCTTGGACTGGAGCTGCAGGTATAGAGCAGACAATAATAGTGATTCACTAACTTACAAGATAGTTATATCCAATCTATTGTATAATATTTGGCATAAGAGGAATTAAAGGATATTTTGCAGAAAAAACAAGCAGAAAGAATCAATGTTGATAGAGCTGGTAGAGAGGATTAGACAACACCTAGTAATATACTCTATTAATCTTAAATGTGGAGCCATTATTATAAAAAGAAGGAATCTAACTCCAATGGAAGAACACTTACAAAAAAAAAATATGGAAAGGAATGCACATGAGGGATACAAATAAATAAGCATAATGAAACTTACTCCTTGAATTTTTTTAGGATTATGATAGGAAATTTAAGGTAAAGCTATAACTTTACCTTAAATCGAAAAGAAAATCAAAGTAGTAAAGCATAATGAAACTTTGATTTTCTTTTCGAGATAAAGCTAGAGTATGGCTCATCACAACCTAGTTCATTAACAATTTAGGGTGAGCTAATGAAGTTATTTCTTGCTAATTTTTTATCACTGCTGAAGATAGTAAAGATGAAGACAAAAATTACATCTTTTATACATCACATAAGTGAAAGTATATATGAAGTATAGGAAAGGATTAGAGAGATGTTGGTAAAGTTCCAAAGTCATGGCTTTAATATATGGCAATAGATTGACATCTTCCGCACACATGTGACACATTTTACACATAGTATTATAGATGCAGCAGTTGATGACAACCTTATTTGCAAGAGGCCAAATCAAGCTTACAAATTAATTAAAGAAATAATCACTAATAGTTTTCAATATCACTCAAAAAGACATTTGAGAAGACCTTATAGGGCATATATAATAGATAACTCAATTAGTATTGGCAGCTCAGATGGAGATGCTGAACAAGAAGCTTGATAACTTGGTACGTTGCGTTGGCGAAAATATAGTTCCATTTGCTAGAGTCCAAGTGACATGTAATAATTATAGAGGTAACTTCCACACATTCTTATATTGTTATGCGGGGAGCCCCTTTGCGCAAGATATAGAGTAAGTACAATATGTTAGTAACTATAATACATAGTAAGGGAACCTATTTTGTAACACTTATAATCCAAGATAAAGGAACCACTCTAGCTTTTCTTGGAGTAACAACAATCAAGCTTTTTAAAACCAATAATCTAATTCTTAGTGAAGTCCACCACTAGGGTTTAGATTGCCATAGGAGAAGCACAGTTTGAAGGAGATGGTCACAAAGTATATTACTATAAATGAAGTAAGAATGCAAATCCATAAGCCTTCAATCCAAAACTTAAAAAAGTAGATGAGTCTAATTGCCCAGATATTATAGGAGATATTGCCTGGTACACTTCCTAGGACTATGAGAGCTAGTCCTAGAGAGTAAGTAAATACAATTTCCTTAAGAAGAAGTAAAGAGTTGCAATGTGATACTATAGGAGATATTGCCTGGTGCATTACCTAGGACTATGAGAGCTAGTCCTAGAGAGAAAGTAAATAGGAATTCCTTAAGAAGAAGTAAAGAGTTGCAATGTGATTTTATAGGAGATACCGGTACATTACCTAGGACTATAAGAGCTAGTCCTAGAGAGTAAGTAAATACAATTTCCTTAAGAAGAAGTAAAGAGCTATAATGTGCTGATGAAAGAAGCAGAAGACAAGAGTAAAGGAAAAAGGCAAAGAGTTCGATATGGACAAGGAAATAAGAGAAGAGATAATAGACAAGCATTAACGACTTAGGTTATTTAAAAATACCAATATCTAACCAGCAAAATCTAAGATCATATATCCTCAAAGATTGAAGAATCCTTAGTTAGTTAAATAGTTTAAGAGATTTTTAGAAGAATTTAGGAAGCTTTATATCAACATAACTTCTGCAAAATTGCATAGATTCCCTCTTATTCAAAGTTCATAAAGGACATATTATCTATCAAAAGGAAGTTGGAGGAGCATAAGATAGTGAAGTTTAATAGGGAGTGCTTAACCATTCTAATGAGGAAGTTACCACTTAAGATAAAAGATATAAGGAGTTATACTATCCCTTGTACAATTGGAAACTTATAAATAAATAAGGATATATTGGATCTAGGGGTTAGCATTAATTTAATGCTTTTGTTTATTTTTAGAAAGTTGGGATTAGAAGAACCTAAGATAACTTCATTCTCATTGTAGCTTATAGATTGCTCCATTAATATCTAAGAGGAATTATTAAATTTTTTCTTGTGAAAGTTGATAAATTTATTTTCTTTTGAAGTTTCTTGTGCTAGATATGGAAGAAGATTGCAATGTCCCTATCATATTGGGAAGACATTTCATGGCCAATGCGGGTGTTATTTTGGATATGAGCAAGGGAAAACTCATCTTGAACTCTTAAATGAGGAAATGGTTTTCAACATCTTAGATAAATAAAATTCTCTCCCTATTATTGATTATTGTAATTTCATTAGAATTAAAATTGACAACATTTAAAATTTTTTTAATACAGATGTAGTAAAAAAAGACTTTAAAACTTTTCATGATAGCATTAAAGGGAAGAGTCAAAAACACATGAGATTTACTATCTAAAAGAAAACGCATGAATGCTTAGTTGATTTGAATGAAGTGGTAACTTTAGGAGCTACAGAATTATGGCCACTTTGATGCCTTCAAAAGGTCATCCAATTAAAGATATTAAAGAAACATTTTTCAGAGGCAACTTAACTATTTAATTTAGGGGTTGTTTTGTTGGATTTGGGGTTTTGGTTTTCCATTTATTTTTTCCCAAAAACAAAAAAAAACATAAAACAAAAAAACACATAAATATAATATGAAAACTGAAAAACAACACAAAAATTAAAAAAACACGTGAAAACAAAAATAGAAAAAGGAACGAAAAGCTTAACCAAACAAGCCCTTAGCTTTTTTTTCTTAAGATTTTCTTATATAGTTTAGTTTATTTTTATTAATTTTAGATTTATATATTTGAGCATATTAAAATTTTGATGATTTTATCTCAAATGATCCTAGTTTTGGTGGAAAATAAGGAGTTTTGAAAAAGGTAGAAAAAGGCAAGACAACAAATGAACAATAAAAGCAAAAGACACCATTGTATTCCAATAAAATGCCCATTATAGTTACACAATAGAATGTTGTACAAAGGATAAACATTGTTAGGGGAACAGTGCCATTATTGGTATCTCAAGCTATCATTTTGGTCATGCTATCAAATAGTTTTTAGAAGATGAAAGTTACCTTAAAATGATGCCATTTTACTGACATTCTATTATTGTTTGGGATTGAAATACATGAGTATTTTTAAGTTCAAACAACATCATTTTAGATAAAACCCTACCATCATTCTTCTTTTCTTCCTCTTTCCATCACGCACCCTTCCACTCTACATTTCATAATTTCCTCTCTATTTTTCTCTGATGTTCTCAAATCCTTTACTTGGATCTTGTGCTTTCCACCATCTTTGAGGGTTGCTTTCTCACCCCTGATAAGTAATTCTTAACCTAATTTGCTATTTTTCATGCCAAAATTTAAAATAAATTTGGTTCTTTCTATCTTTCTTCACCAAGGTGCTCCTTTCTACAGTTTCCAACAATCTCATCTTTTCCATTGGTGGTATCTTTTTGGTGAGCCAGGGGAATATTTTAATGACACTACAACATATTCCAGTAACCTCTATGAATATTTTGGTAGTCAATTTAACATATTGCAGCAATTCATAGAAGTGTATAGTGTATGATGCTTCTCGATTCATATATGTGGATAACATAAAATTTCGTTCTAAAAGTAAAAGAAAGGGAATGATTTATTCCACAAAATAAGTCTATTTTCAGGTGGTACGAAGTACAAAATGGAAATAAGATAATGGTAGAATGTGTAATCTCACCAACGGTAAGGCTAAGTTTGACATCTCTAATTCCAAACACCAAATGAAAATTGATGCTTCATCTTAATGGTCTTTACCCCCTGATCTTAGCTAGAGTATTCTATGCAAACATTGAAGAAAAGTGGAGGACATCTTCAAAATCAAGCCTTTTGTTAGAGGAACTCCTATCACAACCACCCAAATTTATTTATCCCCTTTGTTAGGTAAAATGTATAGGCTTATTGGGGTATCATTTAATACTTAACTAATTTTCGGTTAATTTATGATCTTAGTGACTCTTTTTATGAAGTATAGGTACATAATACATTTAAAAGAATGAGTGGGCAAAAAAGAAAAACTTCTTAAAGAAGGTCAAAAACAAGATGGTTTGAAACAACAATGCCATTCTGGACCTTAGAAGGACTATCATTATGGTGCAATATTAAAAGAAACAAAACAAGAGGAGTAATGGTACCATTGTGTTCCCAGATACCACCATTGTAGTTACAAAGAGACATAAAGTATTAAAAAAATATGAAATGGTGCCATTATGCTACACATTAAGTGGTCCTTTGGTCTCTAAAAAGCAAAGAGTGAGGGAAAAGCTTAACACTAATTAGGAAACAAACATACTAAACCTTATTAATTAGGGTTTTCTAACCTTAATAGGACTAGAGGTATAAAAAATTAGCAAGAAATTATTAAGGAGATTCTTTATAAAGATTTAGAGAGGTTTTAAATAGCTAAGGGGGAAGAAAAGGAAGAGTTCCATTAAGGTTTGCTTCAAGGAGTGAACGAGAATGGATTGGTGAACTAAGGAGTGAAAAGTTTTAGAGAATAAAAAGTAATCATTATCATGAGCTTTTTAAATTGATTTAAGTTGCGTAAATTTTAAAATTGTAAGAAAAATCTAAGAAGATTAAAATACAATTAAAGTCTTCTTAATTTTTAGTTTCTTAAGTTACTCCAATTTAATTGTAAGTTATTAGTTTAGTTTAATTTAAGATTAATAATCAATGTTAAAATGCGTTAATTGTTAGGTTAATTAATAATTCAATTGTTTAGACTATTACTTGCTAAAATCCTATTAGGAATGATACCTAACTAGTTAATATATTATAATAATATGTGTACTAGCCTAAAGTTGCGAAGTATATGAGTAGAATGTTTTACATTAAAACCTCACCCAATCAAGTTTTTTAGACTGTAAGAGTTGTTAATGATACTAAAAGAATTTAGAATTGTTACTTCAATTATACTCTTATTTATTATTTCTTATTTTCTATGTTATATATTTTTTCAAATTATTCAACATGTACATTTAATTTTTTTTCACTTCCTACAGATGATTTCCATATTACATAATTAGAAGCTTAACTTCTGACTTTATTGGCCCTCTAGTATGTAGAGAAAATAAGAGAAGGAAGTAGGATAGCCACTACAGAATTTAGTAAAAATTACAAAGAAAAATAGACCATGCTCTATGTCAAATTATGCTAAGTCATCTATAAATGGGACATAATCAAGCATCATGAGACCCTCAATCAATGTGAATAACTTTGAGATCAAGCCTAACATCATTCAGATGGTCTAGTAATTTGTGTAATTCAATGGATGACCCAATAGAGATCCTAATTCTCATGTCACTAACTTTTTGGAAATATGTAATTCATTCACGGTCAATGAAGTTTTGAATGATAATATCAAATTAAGATTTTTCCCTTTCTCTTTAAGATATTGAGCCAAATAGTGATTGAAGCCCCTACCTCTTGGTTTAATCACCACTTAGGATAACCTGGTGGAGAAGTTCTTATTAAAGTATATCCCATTTGCAAAGGCCGCCTTGCTAAGGAATGATATCTCTATGTCCAGACAATTGGATGGTGAAACTTTGTATATAGAAGAGGTATAAGGATCTATTGAGAAGTACCCACATCATAGATTATCCACCTAGTTACATGTGTAGACATTCTACAAAAGGCTTAACAATGCTATAAAATAGATGATAGATGCATCGGCTCAAAGGACTTAAATAATAAGACTCTTAAGGCAATCTAAGAGTTAACTAAAGAGATGGAAATGAATAATTACCAATGGCAATCTAGTAGAAGTAGATCGATGGAAATCGTAGGGATTCATCAAATGGATGCACTATCTACATTGACAGCTTAATTGTAACTTTTAAACAAAAAAAAAAGATAATTTGAGTGTAACAAACAATCTAGTATTAATGATGTATTGTGATTGGTGTGGGTGAACCATGGAAGTCAAAATTGTGAAGTGAGCAACATCTTTGCCAAGTTAGAGCAAGTAAACTACATGGGACATGTTTTGAGAGTTAATAACATTTATAGCAACACTTACAATCTGGGATGGATGCAACATCCCAACTTTTCATAGAATAACCAACCTAACACAAGATTGTCTCCGTCATGGTACCATCAATAACACAAGAAGAAGCCAAGATAAGAAGATTTAATGAAAAAAATTATTTCTACACCTAAAGCTAGCTTTTAGAGTCTAGAGACATCTCAACAGAATTAAGAAGCTTCAATCTATAATGTGAAAAACCAAATAAGATAGCTTAGCAAGTTGATCACCGAGAGACCTCAAGGAACCTTGTCAAGAAACACCAAGGTAAACCCAAGAGAGCATATTAAAGCAGTTACACTAAGGAGAGGAAAGGAGCTAAATACCGAATCTAAAGAGAAGAATCCACTAGTTGTTAATGGTAAATCATAAACTAAACAAATTAAAAGAGAAAAAATGGAGAGGAGAAGTTTTTGATAAAGGAGTTCAAACTAAAGGCCACCATATCTTATAGCCTTCAAACAATAGCATATGGACGTGTAATTTGGTAAGTTTCTTAAAATATTTAAATAATTGTATATTAACTTATTGATTGTTGAGGCTTTTTCCCAAATGCCTAGGTATAAGAATTTTTTGAAGAACATCCTAACAAGCAAAAGAAAGCTATAGGAGTTTTTGAACATCACTTCAAGTGAGAATTACTCGGCCATCCTTAAAATAAGCTACCAAAGAATATCAAAATTCTAGATTTCACTATCCCTTCCTTGGTTAATAGTTTAACAACTAATTAGGCTTCGACTGATTTAGGGGCTAGTATAAACCTAATGCCATATAAGATGTTTAAAAAATTAAGCTTGGGGAAACCAAAAATAATACTAATAAGCATTCAATTAGTTGATGGGTCAATAAAGTATTCTAGAGGAATTATTTAATACGTTCTAGTTAAGGTTGATAAGTTCATTTTCCTAGCAGACTTTGTAATTTTGGATATAGATGAGGATATAAATATACCTTTAATCTTAATATGGCTTTCCTAGAAACTACTAAAGTTATGATAGATGTTCGTGAGGGGAATCTAATCTTAAGAGTAGAGGGTGAGGAGGTAATGTTTAAAATTTTTAACACCATAAAATTTTCTCTTACTAATGACAACACCTATTATTTTATGGATTTTATGGATGGCATGGCATCTTTATATGTCTAGGATTCTTATGTCACCAGCCATTATAAGCATGTTTAAAGTAAGGGGAGGGAATTGAACAAAGGAGCACCTCACTAGATATGAAAGAAGAATAACTTAAGGTCAGTGAGTGTGTGATATAAGAACAAAAGTTGGAGGAGATAGATAGAAACACTGAAAGGAGATTAAAGCCCTCAATTAATGAGTTGCTTACACTAAAATTAAAGAAACTTATAGAATACATAGAGTGTACATTTCTAGGTGATAATTCTAAGCTTATGATGATCATAGTTATAAATTTAAATAAGGATATAAGGAAAAGCTATTACAAATTTTTTAAGAGCATGAGAGATTTATTGCATGGAAGATTTCTAACATTAAAGAAATCAATCCCTCCTTTTGCATACGCAAAATTTTAATAAAGAAAGATTGCAAATCATTTGTACAATCGTAAAATTCTAATAGTTCTTATTAAGTGTTGTGTTGGTTGTTTTGAAGAAGGGAGATATGATGATAGTACATAATGAAAAGAACGAGCTTAAATCAATGAGGACTATCAGTAGATGGTAAATGAGTATAGATTATCGAAAACTTAACAATGCGACGAGGAAGGACCACTTTCCATTCCCCTTCATCGATTAATTGCTAGAACAACTTTTAGGCCATATGTATTATTACTTCTTAGATGAAATATTAGGTTACTTCAAAATTCCTATAGCACTTGAAGATTAGGAGAAGATGACATTCACATGCTCATATAGTTTATTCAATTACAAAAAGATGTCTCTCGAACTATGCAATGCACCAGTTACCTTCCAAAGGTGTAAGATGGATATTTTTTATGACATAGTGGAGGACATAATAGAGGTATTTATAGATGTCTTTTATTTTTGTCTTTGGTGATTCATTTGATGCATACCCTTATAACTTAGAAAAAGTACTAAAACTTTATAAAGAAACAACTTTGCTTTGAACTAGGAAAGGTGCCACTTCATAGTACAAGAAGGAATAGTGTTCAGACACAAAATTTCTTGCAAGGAGATAGAGATAAGATAGAGGAGATTGAGAAATTACCACCTCTTCTTATGTTAAATTAATTAGGAGCTTTCTTAGACATGTTATATTATAATAGATTTATTAAGGATTTCTTTAAAATTGTTCAGCCTTTTACTAAGCTACTTGTAAAAATGTTCCTTTTTATTTCTCTCATGAATGTTTACATGCCTTTAATACTTTGAAAGAGAAATTAACTAATGCTCTAATTATAGTAGCTGTAGATTAGAATCTTCCTTTTGAACTAATATGTGATATGAGTGACTTTACAGTGAAGCAGTTCTTATAAAAAGAAAAGATAGGTATTTGCAGCCTATTTACTATGCTAGAAAAATCTTCAATACTTCATAGAAAAAGTATATAATAATAGACAAGGAATTATCAATAGTAGTATGCTTTCAATAAGTTGCATTTCTATCTGATTTTGTCCAAAGTTATTCTTTATATAGATCACTCAGCTTTAAGGTATTTAATGAGTAAGATTGATGCTAATTCAAAGCTGATTAGATAGATTTTTTTGCCGTAGGAATTTGAAATTGAGATAAAGGATTAGAAGGGAGTTGAGAACATGACAGTAGATCATCTATCTTACATTGAAAATTCTTATTGAAGAGATAAATGAGAAGAAGAGATTAATAACTCCTTTCTTGATGAGCGCTTATGCATAAGATGCGCAAGTAAGTAAAGTGCTTTAGTTGACAGATATTATGAATTATTTGGTTACTGGAGTCATACTTATGTGTCTATATTATCAGCAAAAGGATAAATTATTTATTGATATTTGATAACTTTTTGGAGGACCCCCTTTTATTTAAAGTGGACTAGGTGATATTAAGATGAATTATGCATTGAGAAGCTAGATTTATTTTGGATCAATACCCTTTCGGCCTTAATAAAGGCCATTTTGGTGCTAATAAAACCACTCACTAAGGTTTTTACTGACCTACTCTCTTCCAAGATGCTAATAGGTTTGTTATAAATTATGACAAGTGCCAAAGAATAGGTGATATTTTTCACTGTGATGAAAGGCTTCAAATTACTTTTTTTGTGTGTAAAGTGTTTGATGTTTTGGGTATAGATTTTATAGGATTTTTTCCAACTTTGTATTACATCCTATTAACTATAAACTATGTTTTTAAATGGGATAAAGCATAAGCTTTACCCGCTAATAATACTAGGGTAGCAACTAAGTTCATTAAAAAGTTGTTTTCATAATTTGGTACACTTAGAACCATCGTAAGTTATAAGGGAAATACACTTTTGTAATACCTCATTTGAAAGGACTCTTAAACATTTTAATGTTACATATAGGATTGCTACCCCTTACTATTCTCAGACTAATGGCTAGGTAGAAATAACTAAAAGGGAATTAAAATGAATACTAAAGAAGACATGAGAGTATTCTAAGAAGGATTATTTTGATAGTATAGGTGATGCTCTATGGGCCCTATACATTCAAGAGCCTCCAATACTTCCATCTAACAATATTACCTTCTCTTAAAGGTCTAGAAGTACAAGCGCATCAGAGGATAATAGAGCAATTTGTCTCGATAGCCTTTATGAAATAATGAGTGATTAGATGACTTGGCTGCCCTAAGACTAGATCCCATAACATATGATGATTCTATCAAGAATACATTTGAATTCGTTGAGTCAAGTACCCATGTTACACCCATTATTAGACCATCAACACCTACTTCCTACTTAAAGGCATCCTTGATGACTATTTAAGAATTATTACTTAATATGCAATATCAGATACAGTAACAACATGAGTGGGTTCAACAGCAATTCACCTAGCTATGAAAATATCTGAGATCCTTTAGTTATGGACCTAAACCTCCATAAGATTAGTAATATAGAGTTAGGAGTTTATTATATTTTTATGCTTTATTTTAGTTTTTATTTTGATTTTTTACTTCGTTAGATGATGCATCTTTACTCTTATGTTTCTAGTTGTTCACCAATAATTATATCATTAATATGAGGATTCTTAATAGATATTTTCATTTTAGTACTTCAATAGCCATCTGCCTTCATTATAGGAATGCATTTTATGGTATTTTCATATATATTTCAATTTGATTTCATCCTTATTTTGATGTTTAAATGCCTAATTTTATTCAATTTGAGTTTAAATGTAGGATTGATCATTAGACATAAATAATAATGGAAAAGACCAAGTTTAGAAGAGATTTGGAGAAGAATCAACCAAGGAGCCAAATTCTAAACCTTTAACAACAGTCATCAATAACATCGTTGATGGTCTAGAAAACCACTATTGATGGACAAATTCTAGTTCTTCTACAGTGGTTGATGTAGTGGGTCGTTGAACATTTAAAAAAATGATGTTTCTTCATAAAACTAAAGGGCAACTGCATCTTTTCCTTCTAAATCAACTTAAACCCTAAAAAATACTATATAAGGATGGAGGGGGAGTATATCTTGCCAATTTTGGCTCCCACTTGAGTAGCCTTTGTTTTCATTGTGTTTTCCTAAGGTTTTGCATTATTTTCCTTATTTTTCATTTTCATTTGGATTTTGTTCTTAGATTCAGTTGTTTAGGTGGAGGATATTGGCTTTATTTATGGTTTTCCCACTGCCTTGTTAATTTTGCTTTATTTTTCTATTTATTTCATTTAGGTTTTGTTAAACACTTGTTAAACCTTTAGTGTTTGTTAGTTTAATGTTACAGCATTAACTTTAGTATTGATAATCTTGTTTCTTTATGTTCTCTTTAATTTTAGTTGCTTTTATTGTTTATTTCATTATACTAGCTTAGTTTTATTTAGGTTAGAAGATATTTAATGGATTAAGGGATTATAATTATGAGATTTGAATGGGTTTTAAATGAGTTTTTTGTTTTATGCTAGGATTGAGTTAGAAATATGATTAAATGCAAAAAATTAGGGATCATGAGTAGGATTTGCCATTCTATTTATGATTTGTAGTTCAATTCCTAGGTTTGAACATTTGATTCGTAATTTTCATTAACGATTGCCATAAGTAGTGATATATTAGTTGATTTTTTGTATAAAACTTAATCAACTTAGCCTAGAGTTTCAATTCTTTATGTTACATAATCCGAACTTACAAGATTATGGCCTTAGTTAGCTATTTCCTCATTCTTAATGTTGTTGCGGCACTAGATTTAGAGAATTTATTCTAGGTTATTACACAGTTAAAGGTATTTTCAAAATTTGTTTGATTTACCTAAAAATGAAGGAACTTAGGATACAAGGGATCATTTATATCTATAGGCTAGCTTTTTAGGCATAACACATTTTACATACTTTCGATGATCAATTGAAATTCCTAAATTATGAAAATATCTTCTACCTAGCTGTTCCCCTCCATTATTTATTTCTTATTTTATTTGCTTTAACTTCATTAGTAGTCTTTTTATTTATTTAAATCCATTAAATTATGGATTTTTTATTTCTTTTTCATTTTAGTTCTGTTCAACATTGGAAATAATAAAAAACAATACTAGTTTTCTATGAGATCGATCATGACTTACCCCACTATATAATTAGATTAGGTTAGATATTTTATTTTTATGAGATCGATCATGGCATAGTGTTTTTATTCTTTCTTGTATTGTTTTTATTTTTGTTTTTGTTTATCTTTGACACCTTGTTTAATGTTTGTTTTAATTTCACAACTTTTTCAAGTTCGATAATTTGTAGCAGCAATGGCTCATTATCAACATAATCTTTAGCCTAATCTTTTCTACTCTAATTATTCTGATATTGACTTTGAATTTCTTGTTACTTCTAGGTTAGAATAACAAGTAGCGAATCTCACATCCTTAGTGACGCAAGTAAGGAGGGATGAAGAAGAAGCTAAAACATGTGATATTTGATCATTTTCAGGCCATCCTACCTTGATATGTCCTACGTTACATGATGAATAGTATAGGTTTGGTTCTTTGCCAAAGTCCTATCAACATCAGTTACACTTCCAACCTATGTCTCCACCTCCATTACCACCACCACAAGCTAACAGAATGTCATTAGAGGAGATTTTAAAGAGTTTAGCTATGAGTACTCTTCAATTCTAGCAAGAAACGCAGAGTAGCTTGAAGTACTTGAAATATCAAATGAGCTAATTGGTCGATGTGGTTGAGAATATACAATCCTAAGTTTCTATAAGCCTTACTAGCCAACCAAAGAGAGGCCCTAGGAAGGAGGTGTGTGCTATTTCAATAGGGAGTGGAGAACAATTGGAGAACCCAAAAGAGAAGAAGGAAGAACACAAGAAGCTAAGAGAAGAAGAGGCGACAATTCAAGAAAAGGAGGAAGAATAAACTCCTAAGTTAAGTGATACATCTTATGTTATTACAAACTAAGTTTCAATTCCTTTTCCTAGTAATTTGCAAAAGATGGAATATGAAGAGGAGAAAAAGAGCAAGAAAGAGCCACTGGATGTAACAGTCTTAAAGGAGTTATGGGCAAGCAAACTAAAGTTGGAAGGTGACAAGTATGATGAAGTGTCTCCACACCCATCACTTAATATACTAAGGAGGCCATCTTGAATGAAAGGAGATTTCTTTAGTGAAGAGTGGACTTTTAAGTATGAAAATAAAGTAATTCAATTCCACCTCTCTAATGTTATGTGACATCCTATCGCTTTTGAGCCCATTTTGAGGGAAGTTATCATGGACTCATCATATTTTTTCTTACATTTTTCTTATAGGGCTTAATTCCTATTCAAAACTGAATGATGCACAAAATAGGGGTTAAGATAAAGACCTAAAATAAGCACTTATTAGGAGATAACCCAACCTTTCCTTCAAGTTTTTATGTCTTTTTTTCTTGTTAGATAGGCATTTAGTTTCTTTTTGTTTGAGTTCTTTCACTTTCTTGTCTTTGTTTTATTTTGTAATAGCCAAAAGTGGGCAGTTATCTCTTCATTAAGCACTTCATTATTTACTTCATCAAGAGAGTCATCTTGTTCCATCCCTCTTTGTGTTTTCACTGCTTTTGGGACATTAAGGATAATATCCAATTTAAGTGGGGAGGTGGGGAACAAATTTAAATTTTTTAAACTTGAGTTATTGTGAGTTTAATTGTGATAGTTTGAATGTTTTATCTTAAAATCATCTTGATTATTAGTTAATTGTTAATTTTAGTATTCTAATTCAATTGATGTTTTTTATTTGAATGTACATGGATCACCTTTGAATGATTTTGAATCTCTAAATTTTTCAATTTTCTTTTTCTTTTGAATACTCGCATGTCTTTAGTAACTTCTTTTATAACATATTAAGTGTTTAAGATCATTTTATATAGTTTTTCATGTGAATTTGGAATAGGATTTGTTTAATTCTAAATTTTTTGTGTGTTTGTTGAATAAAAGAGCATATTTTCACTCTGATGTCTTCAAACCAATGTAAAGGTTGAAGTTATGAGTAGTGCTAGTAACCATTTGAGAGTATAATCTAGCTTAGTAATCACGGATATTCATGAGAAAATATTTACATTTATGTCAAAAAGTTAGATGACATCTTAAACAAGTTTAAAAAAGTATCCTAGTTGAGTAAGCAGGGACATTCATGATAAGGTATTTTTCTTAACGTAAAAATACTAGATGACCTCCTATAAAATGCTATAAACTTAAAATTTATGTTTTGTTTTTTGTTATCTTGAACATCTTTGACTAGATTCATATAAATGACTATATAGAATGACTTAAATGCTTGGTATTATACCTTAAGGGTTACTTCTTTACTAATTGTGTTATTTGAATATGCTGACCAAATTTTTGTCATAATGGAGCTGAGATTTGTGCATTAAATCAAAGGCATGAATTGATTTTTATTTGTACTTAATTAGCTTGAGACTTTTGATCAAGACTGTTAAAGTGAAATTTGTAAGTTATTACTTAAGGATAAGTAATAGTTCAAGTGTAAGGGTATTTTATAGGGATGCATTTTATAGTATTTTTATATGTGGTTCAATGTGATTTTATCTCTATTTTGATATTTAAATGCCTAATTTATGTTCACTTTGAGTTTATATGCAGGATTGATCATTGGACACAAATATTAATAGAAAAGACTAAGTTTGGAAGAGATCTTAAGAAGAATCAACCAAGGAGCCAAATTCCAGAAAACTACTTTTGATCATCAAATTATGGCTCTTCTATAGTGGTTGATGTAGGAGACCGTTGATGTCATGTTAACGGACCTTGATCGTCTAGAAAATGATGTGTCTCCACAAAACTCAAGGGTAACCGTGTAGTTTCCTTTAGAATTAACTTAGTCCCTAAAGAGAACTATATAAGGATGAAATAGGAGAAATTTTCACAAGTTTTGGCTCACATTTAGACAACTCTTTATTTACTTTGTGTTTTCCTCAAGTTTTTTAGTTGTTTTTCTTACCTTTTGATCTTAATTTGCAGTCTGTTCTTAGATTCAGTTGTTTAGGTGGATAATACTGGTTTTATTTATGGTTCTCTTGCTATCTTTGTTAATTTCACTTTATTTTTCTATGTATTTCATTTGGATTTTGTTAAACACTTATTGAACCTTTAATTTTTGTTAGTTTAATGTTATAACTTCAATTTCCAACATTTTTTATATTGTTTTCTTTATTTTCTCTTTAATTTTAGTTATTGTTATTATTAATTTAATTATGTTGACTGAGTTTTATTTAGGTTAGAAGATATTTTATGGATTAATATATTACAATTATGATATTTGAATGGTTTTTAAATGGGTTTTATATTTTATGCTAGGATGGAGTTAAAACGTTGGTTAAATACCAAAAAGTAGGGATTATAAGTAGGATTGGCAATTCTATTCTTAATTCTAGTTCAATTGCTAGGTTTAAACTTTTGATTCATAATTGGCATTAATGATTACCATAAGTAATGATAAGTTAATTGATTTTATGTGTAAAACTAATCAACTTAACCTAGAGTTTTGATTCTTTAAGTTACATGATCTGGGCTTGCAAGATTATGGCCTTAGCTAGCTATTTCCTAATTCTTAATACTGTTGTATCATTAAATCTAGAGACCTTGTTCTAATTTGCTGCGTAACTAGGAGTATTTTTAGAGTTTGTTAGATTTACCTAAAAATGGAGGAACTTAAAAGACAAAACTTTATTTGTATGTATAATGGTGTGATATGTTAAATTGACCTTTTTACATAATATTCAAATTTCTAAAAGACTCTAGATATGTATTCTAATGTAAGCATGGAATAAAAGATTTAATTTGAAAAGTTGATTTTTCTAATTGGAGTTTTAATTATCTTTCTTTATCTTAGTAATGCTAAAAAGCAAAAAAAGTGTTAAGAGAAACGATAAGATGGAAGATGGAACATAAAATGCACTTACCAAGTTATTATTAAAGGAAAGATAGAGCATAAAATGCACTTTCCAAGTAGGATGAAGCGTAAGACACACCTATCAAAGTAATTAAAATCCCTTGAACCTAATTTTGCATGAGTATATATATATATATATATATAGTTGACTTAAAAGTTGATATTATGTGTTAATAGTTGATTTACCATGTCATATAACAAAATGTGTTAGGACATATTCAAGATTGAGTTAGATGATAATGGTTCTACTAATTGGATCAATGTGTGTTAAGGTGTCTAGTTAATTTTTAACCTCAATTGGGATTATTTCTAAGTAAGTGTTGGGATTGATTGTTTTAAGGCAAACAAGCGTTGGGGAATTTAATAATGGTTAAAATGTATAAGTTTATTAGTGTGATATCATTCAATTTTTACCCATTTTTTGATTATTTCAAGCTTCTAATGACCCTTCTTATGAAGTATAGGTACATATTACATTTGGAAGACCAAGAGGGAAAAAGAACCAATTTTCAGAAATAAAGTTAAAAGAAAGGTTGCTTGAAACAACAATGCCATTCTAAACCTTATAAGGACCATTATTATGGTGTAGTGCAGAAGACAGAAGTAAAATGGTGATAAGGAACGATCCCATTATGTTTCCAATATAGTCCTAAATCGAGATATGGGATATGCAACTTATAAAATCTTGTAAAATGGAATTGTTATGATGGACTTTAAGTTCCATTTTAGCATTTGAAAAGCTAAGAGTGAGGGAAGATTTTGACACTAATTAGGAAACAAACATACTAAACCTTATTCATTAGGGTTTTCTAACCCTAATAGGACTCAAGGTGTAAAAGGTTTAGCAGGATATTAATAAAGGGATTCTTCATCAAAGTTTAGATAGCTTTTTTATAGCTAAGGTGTGAAGAAAAGGAAGAGTTCCATTAAGGTGTGTTTCAAGGAGCAAAAGAGAATGTATGGGTAAATTAAGAAGTTAGAAGTTTTGGAGAACAAAAAGCAATCATTATTATATGCTTTCTAAATCTCTACTTTTGAATGTTTTTTATTTTTGTTCATGTCACTTTTGATTAAATACTTTTTTATCTATGTAAGAAGAGTCAAGAAATTCTATTGTATAAGATTGTAGTTTTATGTTTACTTTTATTACAATTATTTTTAAGTAAATTATCTATGTCTATATTGCATGATTAGATTTTACAATTCAGGGAAATAATTGAATTAAGTTGCATAAATTGTCTTAATACAAGTCTTAGAAGATCCTCACTAGATAATCGAATCTAATAGAATTATGCTTGATTTTCAGTTCCTTAGGTCCATCCAATTTAATTGTCAGGTTTTCATCTAGTTTAATTTAAATCTAATAGTCATATAGTTTAGACTGGTACTTACTAAAAATCTTCATAAGAAGAATGCTCGACTCATTAATATAGTATAATGACAATAGATACACGTATCTAAAGTTGTGAGGTAGATAAGTAGGTTATTTTAGATATAAAACTCACACAATCAATGGTCCCCCCAAGTGTGACACTAACACTACTTGATGCATCTTAGGGTTGAGCTGTTTCACCTATATCCTACATTTCAATTGCCAACTCGGATAGAGTCATTGCAGTTATCCTCAGTGCCAATGTTTTATTAAGGGCTAGTGGTTTTAATAAGATACAATTCACCAATGCTTGCATCTTATTTTGTGTGCTACATAGGTTAAGCACTTTGTTAGGATTACTATTAACGAATTTAATTATTTCACATATGAGGAATGTGGCATGCATATAGAGGAAGGATAAGAATTTTTGTTTTTTGAGATTTCTCCCTAAGATTATCATAGATGTCAGAGTTAGCTTAGAAGGTGAAGACCCTGACCATTCTCTTAGTGCTTTGATTATATAGTTTTCTATATTGAAGTTATGGAAATACGGTAGGATTCGTAAGGCAACTCATGTAAACCACTTGAGAAACAATGAGTAGTTTGACAATCTTACAACTTCTCATCTTGATCTTACAGAGCTCATAAACACCCATGAGGAGACCATTGAGTCGGTGCTCACCACTTACACAACCATTACCTGGTGCAAGTCTATCAGTGTCCATTTCATCTTTAAGAGTATGTTTGGAAATTTTGTGGAATTCATTTGCAATTCTAAATTTTTGTGTTTGGAACACAAAAAACTGATCATTTGAATTCTAAGATTTGAATTCCATGAAATTCAACATAATTAAACCAAATTCCATCAAATTAGTTGGAATTTCCAAATGAATTCCACAAACTTAAGAAGAATATTTTTGTCTTCCAAAACTATCCTTATTAACTTTTATCTTTTTTGTGTTTACTTTTATTATATCTAATAATATATAATATATTACAAATATTTAAATTATTAATATCTTTTTTTAAAACATTAACATAATATGTATCGTTATAATATAATTATAAATATAAATATATACTAACCTTAATTATAATATAATATAATATTTATACAATTATGATGTATAATTATAATTAAATATATTATTATTATATTATATTATATATAAACCAAAAGCAAAGTGGCGTCCA
>JAOXYD010092939.1:0-38988 GCA_028565735.1 Pinacopodium congolense
TAATGCATGATTAGTGAATTAATCTTTGTTTATTGAATGCTTAATGCTTGTCCTGAACTGATCACTTAGGATATTGCCTTTAGATAATCTAGGATTTGACAGTCTCTACTTAGGTTATTAGAAAAATCAATAAATAACGTGGTTTAAATCAATGAACTAACCAAAGATTGGACAATCATGAGGGTGATAGTCTTAAATTAAGATAATTTATAACCAAATTTCAGGATAAGACCAATAGAGATAAGTCAGCGTCTTAACTATAGTGCTGTCTTGATTTATTGAAGACCCTAGATTAAGCATCATTGATCTGTAAATCAATTAAATCATCAACCACCAAAGCTTAACTAAGTAATTTAGGAAAAGCAAACTATGACTCTTTTACAATTGACTGGAAGTTTTATAGGCTTTTTAGATTGGCTTTTAGTTATTTATTTCTTAAATTATAAAGCTGAGTATTCTCTAAATAATTGTAATCCGACTGACATAGTACTTACATCATATAAACTTCCTCGTAAAATCGATACTCGGAGTCTTAAAAATATTCCATTATATTACTTGTTCGATAGGTGTACTTGCCTTTCGTCACGTTGGTTTTCATTTAAATTCATTTTGATTTTCAAAGTAAAATCGATTTAAAGAACTCCCATTTTTAATCATTCAACCAACGAAGAAACACTTATCATATCACTACCTATGGTATTTTCTAATGAAGATTACGTATCAAAAGCCTATACATAGCAATTGAATTAGGAATCACAAATAGATTGGCCAAACCTATAAAACAACTCTTAATTCATGTCATTAAATTGGAATTCCAATTCAATCTCAATCAAAACACAATGCCTAATGAAAATCAAATTAATTTTCACAATTATTATTTTCAAGGATGGAGAAACCAAATTAATTGTTTCTTTTGTCGTCATCAATTAGCATTGGCCACACTAGCTATTCAACGATAATTGCCTCAAAATTATCATCAACCACAACAACTTCTATAAAATGTCATTGTACCTATTTTTTTTTCTAGAAAATTTAGTTTTTGAAAAGAGAAGATCTCCGTCTTCTCATTTTTCCTCAAATCGTTGGTGAAATAAAGAAACACCATGATTGTCTTATATGTTCCTCCATTACACCATCATAATTGTAAAGGAACAAGAAATGCTATTTTCGACCAAAGGCACCTTTTAGTCTCATTTTTACTACTTTCATTGCTTTCACATCAATAGTGAACAAAATGGAAAACTATAGCAGCACCACCTTCTTGCACCTAAAATATATAAAGATTTCTACCTCTTTATACAAGGTTTTACTATCACTAATATGACTTGTGTTGCATAAGAATACCATATTACATTCTTTTTCACATTCAAAATAGAAAAATATGGTTATAATTAATTGTTTCACACAGTGTCATTACATTAGAAAACCCCTGTTTGGTTTTATGCTAAATTATTCTAGGTTTGAAATAACCTTTTTTTTATGTATGAGTATTGATCAGAACACCAATTCAATTAATTTGTTCAAATTGTTTCAACTAACTCAATAGTGTAAGTAGTGTTGGTTGATTTTTAGGAATAAGATCAGTTTTATTATGATTGTCTTTTATCTTTTAATAGTTGTTGATCTGTTGGATTGACTTTATATAAAGAGAGCTAACCTGCTTATTTTATATGTAGTAATAAGAATTAAAGTTGATTCCTTTCCTTCTCATTTTTCTTTATTTTTTGGATTTATTAGTCCCTCATTGTTTTTCTTCAATATTTGGATTTATTAGTGGTATTAGAGTAAGTAATTTTTTTCAACAGTTGCTTTTATTTGTAGTAGCAAGCAATTTTTTTTTTTTGTAGTAGCAAATTTCATAAGAAGTATCTTTTGTAGAAGTAGCCATTCCACATTTTGATGGACACTATATGTTGAGCATTGATTTTATATGAATTTTATCCTCAATTAATCACCATATTTTATCCTCAATTAATCACCAATAGTTCAAGCACAATTTCTTAAAATAATTTCAAAACCAACAAACACAACAAATATACCAATCAAGAAGTAATAAAATAAAGTATTTTTTATAACTCTAAAATGTTAATCCTACAGGAAAAGTATGACTACTAGGTCACTTAGATTAAAATTATTTAGAGAGGCTGGAGATTATTAAATTTAAAGGTTAGATCTACTAAATTAGCCTAAAAACTTCCAAACTTTATAATAGAATTCAAAGTTGCCTAAGAATTGCCAAATTGATGGATTAGCTAAAGATTACGCTTAAATAACTTAATTGAATTATGAAATGGATTGGAATGCCTAATCTAAGGTCTTCACTAAATCAAGACAATGCCATGGTTAAGATAATGTCTTATCTCTAATCATCATAAATTGAAGTTTGATTATTCATCAATTAATATGGATTAACTTAAAGATCAAGAAGTGCTAATCCTAAATCTATATCCAAGATCAGTACCCCCCTAAATAATCAAAGTTTGGTCATTCGTTAATTTAAATCATGTTATTTATTGATTTTTCCAATGAATTAAGTGATTAGTCCTCTACTTAATCATCTAGAATCTTAGTCTTAAGTGACAAATTTAAAACAAGCTTTAAGAACTCAAATAAACAAAATTATCATCCAATTATGTGTTTTGAACCCAGTTAATCTATTTAACATCCCATCCTTGACAAAAATCCTTTGCAAGAAAACAGATTAATCACACATATATATCTAAGAACATTTAGATCCAGTCAAGAACAACATATTTATGAACATATATAAATAAAGAGTAAGAAATAAAAGATCAAAGGGTTTAGATTGCACAAAATGTTGTTCCAAAATAAATCAAAACCTTTATTCACCTTAATAATCTCTTAGACATCCTTAAAACAACTTGAAATTACAAAGAACAAAGCTAGAAAAATAAAATAGAACAAAAACCTAATCTAAAAGAAGAAAGAAGAAAAATTAGACTAAGATCTAGTTTCTCTGTCTAATCTAGTGTTAGTGCTATGTGAATTCTAGTTCTCTACCTTCTTTCATATGTCTAGAGCAAGTTGTCACAAGTTAGAGCAAGTTGCCACAAGTTAGAGCAAGTTGCGGCCAATAGATATAGGGATCCGATTAGAAAAAGCTCAACAGGTAGTTAAAAGACGATTGACAAAGAGTTACATGGCACCGTTTTACCCCCTGCGTTTAAGTCTCCAAATAAAGTAAAGTTATGGGTTTTGATAGTTAAATGGCAGTGCAGTTAGGTCACCATTTTACTCCTGATTTTGAATTTCCAGCATATTTTCCTTGATTTTCTTCACTTTTAAGCTTCCATCTATAATGTACATTAATCCAAAAGATAATTAAGCACTTTAGCATCGAATTGGAACAAATTTACCTTAAATCATAATCATAATCATATGAAAATGCAATAAATTGAAAGCCTAACAACTCCCCCACGATTAGACATTTGCTTGTCCTCAAGAAAATCCATCAATAATCAAGTTTAAAATGACTTATAAGCACAGGAAAACTTACCCAACCTATCAAACATAGCCATTGGAAAGATTTCCTTAGGATTTTAAGCATAATGAACCTAAAATATGTTATGCAACAAATTAAACATATCAAGTCACAAACAACCTTAAATTACTTCATGTTTCATCAAATTCAACCTAATCATAACTTCAAATTCCATATGTAAAATGAATAATGCTAAAGCAAAATGTATCATCTTTAAAAGAACCAACCATCACATATTCTTTTAAAACTAAATATAAGCCAAAAATTTGAGCATTTTGAAGCTTGGTTGATAAGTCACTTAATATTTTTACGTAAAGGTGAATATTTTGTCATGAACAAATCTCAGTTACTCAATTGATTCAGATCACATCAACTGACTATTAGCATCACTCTTTAACTTCAACCAATTGGTTTGAAGCCAACGAAGTGAATAAAATTAGCACACTTCTTTAACACTTTACTTTATTTTCTTTCTTTCTCATTTCTCTTTTTTTTTTAATTAACCAAGATGATAAAGAAGTTTAAAAGAAAGCACTTTTTTTTTTAGAAATATGCATTTTGAATACTAAATTTCATAATGATCATAAGATATCATTATCCAAAACATAAAGCAATAGAAAACCATTTGATCTTTAATATTCCTAATTAACCATATAACATCTAAAAGGAGCATAATAAGTGAAAAAAAAAGGAAAAAATGAACTCAAATTAATTTATCTTTCAGTGCACAATTTAATAATTAATTCAAGACCAACATTTCAGTAAGCGTATCGGTCGAATCAAGTAATAAAGTGGAGTATATTTAAGACTCTGGGTATTGATCCCATGAGAAAGTTTATAGGATGTAAGTAATAGGTCAATCGAATTATAATTATCTAAAGAACACTCAATTTTATGATTTAAGAAAATAAATAAATAAAATCTAACTTAAAATCCTAGAAAAAATCCAATCTATTATAAAAGAGCTACAGGTTGCTTTTCCTAATTTATTCATTTAAGCTTTGGTGATATATGATTTAATTGGTCAACCAACGATACTTAATCTAGGGTCTTCTCTAAATTAAGGCAGTGCTATGGTTAAGACACTGACTTATCTCTATTGGTCCTATCCTAGGGTTTGGTTATGCTTCAGACTTAGGTAATAAGCTTAAAGTTTAGAAAGTCTAGTCCTAAATTATCCTAATCTAAGACTAGCACCCTCATGGTCAACCAATCTTTGGTTAGTTCATTGATTTAAACCACGTTGTTTATTGGCTTTTCTAATAACCTAAGTAGAGATTGTCGAATCCTAGATTATTTGATAGTAATGTCCTAAAGGATCAATTCATGACAAGCATTAAGCATTCAAATAAACAAAGATTAATTCACTAACCATGCATTAATCATAAATTAATATAATTAATCATCCATAAACAGATTCAGCATAATAACTTAACTGAAATTAAACATTAAGCACAACAGTTAATCAAAGAACATAATAAATATAGCTTAAGCAACAATACTTTGATTAATTCAAAATAACAACAATAATACACGAAATTAAGAGTTTATAATGAATTAAATCACATCCTCATATGGTTATCTAACTCTGAACTATGTGTATGAAGCTACTAGAACTTCAAATAACCTGAAAAACTTAAATTACAAAAGAAAGAAAATAAAAACAACCTAAAAACTATTTTAATCTAAAAACTAACTAAAACTATTGCGTTTTGCTCTAAAACTAGGTGTATAAAATGTTTGGAGAGGTCCTCTTTATATATGGTTAGAGCAACTACAAGTGCAGGAAGAAGACAAACTGCAATTGTTAAAGAATCTACTGAGAAAACGTCTTTGCGCCCTTCAATAGCGATCTACACTGATTTACAACGACACTATTATAGGATGAACAGCACGTCGTTAGTATGCAATTTTTGACTCCTTCAACACTGGTCCGTGATTCATCAATGCTGGGCTATGCAGGGGGCCGTTATAGGTCCAGAAATATAATCTTCTTGCATCCTTTCCACCTAATCTTCAATTCTTCACATCAAACTGTAATTAAATCAATTCTAAACATAAATTCAACATTTAAACACTAAAATAGGGGTAAATTGACATTAAATAACAACAAAAAACACATTGAATTTACCCTCTAACAACTCCCCCACACTTAAGTCTTTTCTTATCCTCAAGTAAACCAATCCATCAACATTCTCAAACTATTATATAATTATAGGAAAATTAATCTAAGATTAACAACATCATTATTTAAAATGTCTTCTTCATCTTTCAAAAATAATGACTCATTGAAATGTTATATAATCAATTATTTATATCAATTCGTAAATGCATTTAAATCATTTAATCCTTTTTCAACCTTCAACCTAAATCACAAAAATCAATTCCACATGTAAAAGGCAAATATAATGAGTGTAATGCATCAACTTTCAAAAAACTTTAACATTCTTTATTTAATAATTTATTTAATTAGCTAATTAATTAAACATGTGAGAAACTTGGCTGAGAAATAACTCAATCTTTTAACACGAATATGAACATTGTTTGCTTCTTTTTCTCTTTCTTTATTTTATTTTATTTTATTTTTCTCTTTTTCTTTCTTTTCTCTTTTTTTATTTACATATATGTATAAGATTAGAAATTATCAGAGCGAATTCTCCTCACTTGTTTAATAAACTAAATTATTTATTTATTTATTTATTTTAGTGACTTTAAAATAAGTCACAAAATTACTTACTAAGTTGCATTTTATATGTGGAATATCATTCTATTCATCAGGTTTCCATTATCAAAATTATCAAATGAGTTAAAGAAATTTAGTCATTAATGGTCAAAATTAATCATATAACATTTCAATTTGCTGTCCAACAAGCGCTTCTTTAAGGCCTTTTAGTTGGATCTTAGTGTTAGGGAATTTTCAACCTAAGTTTTGGCCTAACACCTAACTTCTCATCCTCATCCTTTGAATAATGATAAACCAACTTTTTAAGGGATCCTGTACCAATCAAAAAGGTCCTAAATTCATAAGTCATACCCTTAATAAAGCATTTTGGAGAAAAGTCTAGGTATCTCACTTTTGCTCGCGAATCAAAAGTTGAAATACCTATGAAATCAAAGCTCTCAAATGCTACCTTAGACTCTTTATCTATCTTATTTTCAATGACCCAAAATTGATGTTCACATTCAATAGTGTCGAAAATTAGTTTACCTAAAATTGATGCAAACTCACCATTTTCACTTGCTAGCTCAATTGACTTTACATGATCAATTTCCTTAATTGATTCTAAAACTTCCTCCATAATTCTTTGACCATGCTCAAGCTGAGAAGAGTTTTCTAAATATCAAATGAATGCAGTCTTATTAAGTCAAGAATAATTAGGGTGATCCATCTAACTAGAGGTACACAGATCTATAAGCTCAGGATACAGTTGACGAGGAAATTGTGAAAGTTATTCAAAACAAGCTGGATTAAGCCAAGAGTAATTAGGGTAATCCTCAAAATCAAGGGTATAAGTTTCATCAACATGTTCAAATTGATTTGTCTAATTGTCACCCTAATTAATTCTAACTTTAGGCACATACCATTGGCGCTCTTGCCAATGGTCTTGTTGTCTCTACATCAAAGATAATTAAAAGAAGTCACCAAAAGACCACTCCCTAATCAAACAAAGATGACAAGAAAATAAAATAAAGAAAGAAAATGCTAATCTAAACATCAAACAAATAAGACGAGAAAACAAATCTCTATAGTAACTGACACCGATATATCCCTAATATTACAATTAACTTTCCTGGCAACAGTGCTAAAAACTTGATTTCGATTGGCCACAAAAAAAATTAGCTCAAATTAATCTAAGTTTAAATGCATAATTTAACAATTAATTGAAGACCAACTTTTCGGTAAGTGTACTAGTCAAATTAAGTAATAAAGTGGAGTATATTTAAGGCTTAGAGTATCAATCCCACAGGAAAGTTTATATGATGTAAGTACTAGATTAATCAGATTACAATTATCTAGAGAACTGTCAACTTTATGATTTAAGAAAATAAATAAATAAAATCTAATTTAAAAAGATTAGAAAAATGTAAATCAATTGTAAAAGAGTTACAAATTGCTTTTCCTAAAAGTATTTAGTTAAGCTTTGGTGGTTGATGATTTAATTGATTTAGAGATCGGTGATGCTTAATCTACGATCTTCATTAAATCAAGGCAGTCCTATGGTTAAGACACTAACTTATCTCTATTGGTTATATCCTAAAGTTTAGTTTAGTTAATAGACATAAAGTTCAGGAAGTGTACTCCTAAATCATCCTAACCTCAGACTAGCACCCTAATGATTAACCAAGTCTTTGGTTATTTTAACTATTTAAACCATGTTGTTTATTGATTTTCTAATAACCTAGGTAGAGATTGTCAGATCCTAGATTATCTAAGGGCGATATCCTAAATGATCAATTTAGGACAAGCATTAAGTATTCAATAAACAAATATTAATTCACTAATCATACATTAATCATAAATTAACACAATTAATCATCCATAAATAGATTCAGCGTGATAACTTAATTGAAATTAAATATTAAGCTCAACAATTAATCAAATAACATAATAAATAAAACTTAAGCAACAATACTATAATTAATTTAAAATAACAACAATAATAAATGAAATTAAGAGTTTAAAATGAGTCAAATCTCATCTCCAGATGGTATTATAACTCAAAACAAGTGCATGAAGCTATTGGAAACAGAAAACAACCTGAAAATCTCAAATTACAAAAGATTGAAAAAAAAAACCTAAAACCTTTTTTATTAAAAAACTACTAAAAACTAAGGTGTTTCAAGCCTAAAACTCATGCTTCAAACTTCTGGGAAGGCCTCCTATATATAGGGAGGTTCAGCTATAAGTGGAGGAAGAAGACAACTGCAAATGTTGAAGATTCGAGTCAAAAATTACTGCTACCGTTCATTAATAGCAGGCTAACTGTGAGTACAATGACACCATTTAGAACGATGGGGTGTTATTGTTGTACAAATTCTGAATTCTTAAATGGTGGGCTGTAATCCATTAACGGTGGGCTGTGGATGGTGCCATTAATGGTCCAGAAATCATGATCTTCTTGCATCCTTTCCACTTAATCTCCAATTATTCACATCAAATTGCAATTGAATAATTTCTAAATATTAATTAAACAATTAAGCACTGAAATAATTGTAAATATACAACAAATAACATCCAAAAACAATATAAAATTCACCCCTAATGCATGACTGTGTCCTCCTTAAGCCATAAGCTTGGCCTTCATAAGTCACGTCCATGGCTTTCTCTTTCGACACTCGAGGTCTTCTTCTGTACATCACCGCTCAACTTCACATATGGCAAGAAATTTTGTCTTGACATATTTGATAAAAAAATAAAACCTAAGAAAAGAAGGAGCATAGTCAAGAAAAAGGTAGCAGCCATTATTAAACAGAGGAGTTTGACCTGATTCACGTTAGTCGTTTCGAAGTTTAGAGAACATGAAATCACATTCAACATATCCCCATTTTTTCTTCCAGCCTAGTGAAGAAAATAACGTTTTGGTATTTTTTATTTTTCTTTGATATGCTTTGTGTTATGGAGAATATGGTTTTCTGTTATCAAATTGACATTATAAGTAGCTAAATTTTGTTCTAGGAATTTTCATTTGAATTTTTTGTATACTAACTAATGTTTTTTTTATTCAATGTGATGGATTTTTAATTATTTATTGAACTTAAACTTATCAATAAATCAAGAGAGTGAACTTTGTAACTTGTGTTGAATGTACAAAAAAATTTGGCATTTAATAGATCTATAAATGACAAGTTTATTGATTTATTAGAAAGAGATTTCTATAGATTAATATACTGCTTATAAAATCGCTTCAGAACTAGTTTGGTTTTTAAGGAAGATGTTATAGGTTGAGAGATCGCAAGAATAATATTAATTAATTTAACGAGTAAAAATTAGTTGCAATTTGAGAGAGGGTAGCTATAAGATTAGAAAATCTTAAGCCAAGCATAAATTAAATCAATAAAACAAGAGGAAAAAAATATGGATAACATCAATTCCTAGTCTTTAATCTCGATTTCTTCCGAATTTCAATTTACTATTTTAAATTTTGGTTGTGATGATAATTTGCCTTTAGTTTACTTTTTTTCTTGTTTAATTTTTTTAATTTGTTTGAATATGTTCCTTAAACATAGTGTAAGTTAAATTAATAGGGTGACTAATTTAAATCCTTGTGGGACGATATCTGCTTATACTATAAGTTTACGACATGTTCACTTGCAGTTTTAGCGTATATCAAGTTAGTAGATAGCTTAGCGACTAGCAATTAGAAAAGAGATTGTTCATATTAATGAATCGACAATTCTTTTGAAAACTGAGCAAATGATGATTATATTGAAAAACTTCTATCTTCAAGTCTTAATGCTCAAAATTTATGTTGTTGATTAGTTTAGTATAAATTATCACAATTAATTATAAAATTTGAGCAATTGGGCATACACTTTCTTAAAGCACTTTCAAACCAACGATTACATTAGGTATACCGGCCAATAAGTAACAGAGTGAAATATTTTTAAGACTCTAAATGTTGAATCCATGGGAAAAATATTGGGAGTACTAGGTCACTCGAATCAAAATTATATGGAGAATTCAAGATTGCAAATTATTAAGGTTAGAATTACTAATTAATCCTAAAGATTTCCAATCAATGTAATGGAATTTAAAATGCCTTAAGGATTACCAAATTGGATAATTAGCTAAGGTTTAGCCTTTCAATACTTCAATTGAGTTATAGAAAGGTTGGAATCTCTAATATAGGGTATCTTCACTAAATCAAGTGGTATGGTTAAGACAATGCCTTATCTCTAATTAACCTAAATTGAAATTGGTCATTCATCAATTCTAGGCAATAGGTTTGAAGTTCAAAACGTTTAACCTAAAAATACCTTATTTATATATTAACACCCTCGTGATAAATCAAAGTTTGTTCATTCATGAATTTAAACCACGTTTTTTATTGATTTATCCAATGATTAAGGTAGATTTCTTGGATCCTTCATGATCTATGAACTTTATCTTTAATGTCAACCTTAAAACAAGCATTAAGCATTCAAATAAACAAAGATTATCATCCAACATGCTATAAAAACTCAATCAATTCATTTAATAACTTGTCCTTGGCCCAAAAAAAAAAAAGTTTAAACATCATATACATCAAAGAAAAATCAAGATAGATATTAATTAACATTTTTTAAATATATGTAAATATAGAGCCAAAAACAAGTGATTTAAGGGTTTAGATTGAACGAAATGAAGCTCCAAACTATAATACAACCTTCAATCACTTAGTAAAACTCTTAAAATCCTTAAAAAACCTTAAATTACCAAATACAAATCTGGAAAGGAAAATAAAAACAAAAACCTAACCTAGAAAAGAAGAAAAAATATATAGCTAACGATCTAATTTTGGCTACCCAAATCTATTTCTTCATGTGAAAAAAATGGTCTTTGAATTTCAATATTTACATATTCTACAAGTTGAATGCAAATGGAGCAAGTTGTAGCCAGTGGGAGCTGAGATCCAACTGGAAATTTCATGAAAGGTAATTAAACAACACTTGAAAAATACATGAATAGTGTCGTTAAAGTCCTACTGTTTAGCTCTATAGAAAGAATTCAATGGTGATGCTTAATAATTAAATAAGGGTTGCTTTTAACTACTATTTTACTCCTATTTCCTAATATTTCAACTATATTTTATAGATTTCTTCACTTTTCAACTCAGATCTATAAATCATACATATCGAGAGATAAATCAAACAATTTATCATTAATTTTAAGGAAATGTGCATCAATTTACATCGGAAAAAACTATAAATTATGTACCTAGCAACTCCCCCATAGTTAAGCATTTGCTTGTCCTTAAGCAAATCATTGAATCATAAATTTTAAAACAACATATAATCATATTAAAAAAGGCCAATTTATTAAACACCATCATTGAAGACTTTTCCTTAATAATTCAACTATCAAAAAATCATCAAGATGTTTTATCATTAATTAAGCATGGTAATCGACAAATAACTTAAAATGACTTCATACTTCTTCAAACTTCAACGTAAATTGAAAAAGTCATTTCCATACATAAATTGAATACAAACCAAACAAAATGAATAATCTTTTAAGCAAATCACATCTTTTATTCATTAAGAACACAACTTAAGCCCAAATGTGAGCTTTTAAGGCATGGTTGAGAGGTCACTCAATCTTTGTATGTGAAGATGAACATTTTGTCATGAACATCCTCAATTACTCAATTTAATGTCCTCACATAAGTTGACTACTCATAGATGATCTATATAAATCATGTAGGAGAAAATAAAATAAAGAATATGAGAGAATAAAGAAATAGAATCAATATGAAGGAAACTTAGAGGTTTCAAAGTTCATTCCTAAGTACTTATCACTTCTTGGTTTGTAATTGATATCTTATTAGGTTGATCTATTATCATTGTTTAGAAAATTTTTTAATTCAAAAATCAAATGGAAAAAATCAAAATTAAAGAAATCAAGAAAATAAAATAAGGGGTTAGAAAAATTATTAGAAACACCACTCTTCAACTTCAACCAATTAGTTCGAAACTAGCGAAGTGAATAAAACTTACTCACTTTTTCACCTTTTAACACAAATTTTCTTTTTCATTTTTTTCTTCCAATTTTACATTATTTTGAATTTAATTTTTTAATCAAGATGATGAAAATTTTTAAAAGATTTTATAAATCACTTTGGAATATGCATTTTATACACAAAAAATCATAATGCTCATTAGGTATTCATTATCCAAACATGAAACAATCAAAGTTCATTTGTTAAATAGCTTGATTAATTAATAATATAACATCTTAAATATTAAAAATAATTGAAATAAAAAGGAAAATTTTCAATGATATGAATAAAAAACATTTCACAAATTATATAATTTCATGAAAAAGATGACAAAATGATAAACTAGTGGAAAAAAAAACATAAGTGTGATAACAATTTGTCACTCCCCTTTTATAAAAAAACAATTTGTCACTCCCTAATACTTAAATTAAACATTGTCCCCAATATTCATAAAACAATAATACTAAGCAAAATTGGGAGAAAAGTAAAGGAATACACTCAAAGAATAATGATATCATGTTGTGATCAATTAAAGTCTTTAAAAGACTCAATGCAACACCTAAAAACATAAAAATAATATCAATGTAACAAAGGAAAGATAAACAACAGCCATGCTCTATGAAAGTAAATATGGTTAAACAATGTCGAGGAGCACAAAATAGGAAAAAAGAAGGAAAGCACTCTAAATTCTACTTCTATGGTCAGGATGCCCCCTAACAAATGCTTCTTTAAGGTCTTTTAGCTAGACCTTAAGGTCAAAGAATTTTAAGCCTCTTTCTTGGCCCATGATCTAACTTTTTCCTTCATCATTCATGCATGGAACAACAATAGGCCAATTTCTTAAGGCTTCCTAAAGAATTTAATTGCTTTTTAAAAGGTTATTTATGACCCTTAATGGAACAAAACTTATGACTTCTATACTTTTTTAATAGAAAAGAAAATTTAATTAATAAAGGGAAATATGTATTCATCCAAAAACAAATCCAAAAAGACTAAGAAAAGGGCAAGAACAACTTTAAACCAAAAGGTCAAGAACCTAAGATTGAAGCCTAAAACATAAACAAAACAATGGAAAAGAAGCCATTCAAGGAAACCTGTATAAACCAATAGACATACACTAGGCGAAGACTTAAACAATCTAGCTTAAGGGATCATAGCCTTCCTTTTTTGCAGCACAAATGGATTTGCTAGATGGTCAAAAGTAGTAAAAGGCTTAAAGATTTCAGATCTTTCTATAGGGGCATGGTACTAAAATTGTCTAGCCTTGTTATTGGCCCCTTCCTTTGTATTCCTATAGATGGGAGTTTTAGCTTTCTTCTTGTGGTTCTTGGAATCAAGGATTTTGCATTGTCTCCTTTTCATAAAAACTTTGGATTGGGCATCCAAAGTAGGAGCTAAGGAGCTAACCTGCTTAGTCTATGTAGTAAGGGGGTTACAGCTCTACGGCTCCTACAACTGACAAGGGGATCTGAGTTTTTAGGGGTCCTAGAAAGTGCCGAGTCCTGGACATTATCATCAAAGTCACTAGAGTATGAAATAAACTCTGGTTCACTTCTGGTTAGGAGGCGTTGTCTATTCGTGGCACTCCTTCTAGAATAAATATGTTGGAGAAGAGATTTTCATCTTGATGGGAGGAGGCCTACCTTGTCAATTAGAGTAGAGATGGTTTGCAAGCCTGTAACATAAAAACTGATTAGAATTTACAAACCCCGGTTAATTTTGATGGCATTGTTTTTAAAGTGACCAGGCTTTGGGTGGTAAGCGAGGAAAGTCTCACGAACAAGATGGATGGTTGAGGTAACTAGAGTTTATACAGTATGCTGCCTTTCTTTTACAATTCTCTCATTCCTTTCTTTCCATAATGCATATATGTAGGAGGAAAAAAATAATTTGGAATATGGTTAAATATGTAGATTTTTCTTTAGTAAGCCGAGATATCTAAGGATTGGTTGACAAGAGAGAACCAGGCCTTTAGTGCTGGTACAAAACTGCATAAGTTGAGACTAAAGATTATGGGAGTAATCACAGTTAAAGAAGAGATGTCCGTGAGATTTCCCAGTAGCTTTATATAAAATACAGATGTTAGGGAAGAAAGCATAAAGCATTATATCTTTAGTAGAAAGCCTCCCTTTAAGGGCTAGCCAGAGGATGAATCTGTTCCTTGGAAGAATGTTGCTGGACCAGACTAATTTTGTCTAATTCCAATTGTTAGTCGAGGGTCTAAGGAACTTGTAAACTTCTTTTATTTAAAAAATGACCATGGTAAAAAGTCTTGAAATACCATGTCTGGCCTATGGTCGAAATCTTGAACACTAATTAAATCAATAACCTCATAAGCTTCCTTGGATTCTAAAATTTCTTTAACAAAACCATCTTTCTTGATAACCTCATCATGATTTTCAAATTCAAGAACCTTGACAATATGGTCCTCCACCTTAGGATCGTCCTTAACACCAATGAAATCAACATCATCATCATCATCCATTTAATCATTAAAAATTAATAAAAAAAACTTTCATCATTTTCTAAAACTTCATCATACCTTTCAATTTTTCCACTTTGAAAAGTTTGTGTATTTGCCATACATTCTACAAAATTCATAACATAATTCTCAAAATTTGTTGGAAGCTCTTCCTCATCACTATCCACATCAAAAGATCATAACCCATTTTGCTAGAATGAAGCACTTTCATGCAGTTTAGTTATATTAATTGGTTTGACTGTCTTCATTAATGCCTCCTTTCATTTAAGATAAAAATTTCCCATCTCTTCCACAATGGATTGGTTTCTATCTAAATGCTCATTTAGTTGAGATATATTAGTTAATGAGACACATAATTTCTAAAATAACTCTAAAGATCTCCTAAATTAGGCATCCAAATTTTGTGTGTATGGAATCCAAGGTTTATAAGGTTGGACATTGGAATCAACAAATAACCTAGTCGGTTCTTCATCTCTCTTAACCTCCTTCCCTCCATTTCTACTCTCCATCACTTTTACTTCACTCTTTCTTACACCTACAACCTCCATTTCTTTAATATTCTGTATAGTGATGACGATAATATGCTCCCTTATAGTAGGTTCAAACACAATACGTAATGGTTTAGGTAACTATTCCTATAAATCTCTACAATCTGACCTACTTGAGTCTCTAAATTTTTAATATAATTTTCATGAGTTTGCACCTTAAACTTATTTCTATAAATATATTTCATCATTGTATCTTGAAAATTGGACTTTTTTTTTAGGTGGATCAGGAGGTGAATTTGTCTTGAGGATTGACATGCTAATATTGGTAGTTTTGATGATGGTTACATAGAAAATTTGGATAGTTATCCCAAGAAGGATTGTAAGAGTCAATTCCTTGCTTATTAGAGATATAATGCTTATCCTCAAGTGAATTAAACATAACCATTACATTCTATCAATTTGTTTTTAAAGAGAACAAATGCATACAATCTTTCAAACTTTGGCAAACTTGAATATCAAGCTACTATACATATAATAATTAGTTTTCATTAGTAGACATAAACAAACTCAATTTATGCTACCATTAATCAAAGGTAAGCATAAAACCAAGATGGATTTTACTCATGATTTCACTCATTTCACTTAAGTGTGTAAGAGTTGATGTTTCACTTAAGATTCATTTTAAGAGACCACGTTACCATAGGCTTGCAAATTCACCAATTTTGTTCCATATAGATTACATTTTATTATGGATGCAAAGGACTTTTGTTTGTTGATGTATGGGACTTAGGTTAAGGTGAGTCAAAAAGGTTTGAAGGGTTTCTCACAAGGATTCATAAAGTGCTAAGTGTAAAAGGGCAACCAAATATAAATTATGGGATATTAGGAATACAACTGACTACTTATCGCTAGCTATTGCTGACTTATTTAGTTCTTTTTTCTTTGTCTTTATTTTTTTTTCCTTTTCTTCTTGTTTTTTAACACACAAAAGTAAGGAAACAATAACAGTAAAAATGTACGTAAAATGAGTAGAGGTACCTCTAAAATCATCAGAGAATGAATTGTGAAGTAAAAATCCCAAACTATAAACAGTGTTCACTTAAATCTTTATTATACTTGTAATTAGGTAAGACTAATGGGTTTCAAGTTTTAAAATAGGGTGATTATTTTAGAAAAAAAGAGAGTTAAAGACTTAAAAATGGTTACAAGGGATAATGAATCAAGTGAGTCATTTAAGCTAAGGTGTTACAAACAAATAGAGCCTTAATCCTTTCCATAAAAAATGCATATAGTAATTTCAAACCAATTCAGAACAAGTTCTAAAGATAATACCCTTAGGGGAGTATCAACACAATAAGGAAAATGAAATGACTTTGGAATGGAGTGATGTAAGCTTAATTCCTCACATAGGCTTACATGAAATTTCGTCTAGCTTTCACACATTGCCCAATCACTCAAGTATCATTTTCTGAATAAGTTTACGCAACCAACTTCTTCAATTAATCAACATGGTTCACCTTCTGTTCAAGCAGCCTAATTCAATTTCAAGCACCCAACTCAATCTAATTCTAACTACATTGATAAATATTATACACTCATCACAATGACTCAGATGCAACTACTATGTAAAATGCAAACAATAAAATGTAAATGACATGCTTCATGCAAACAATAAAGCAAGTGTGATCTACCCACACTTAGACAACTCATTTTCCTGAATGTGAAGAGAAACACAAGTAATAAAAAACCAATAGCACAACTAAATTCAAAACGCAAAATAAATTCAATAACTAAAAAAAAGACAGAGAAAGCTTAACAATTTTTTGGTGGAGATGGTGGTGGGGTGGACACATTGAGAGTGCTACTACATTAAGACCTACTAGACATATGATTTGATGGTATCTATTCGACCCTCCAATCACTTCTTACTCTCAGTTAACAATTGAATGTGTGCGTTCTTTGCATGGAGTTCTTGTTTCTACCCTTCATCTTTTGTGTATGTATCTGTAGAACTCCATCATTTGAAGGGGCGTGGGAGGCCGTTGACGGAGGTGGTGCTATCTTTCTTCTCCTATTAATAATAGTAGTTCTAGATATGGGATCTAGGAGCCTGATGCAATGAGACTCCAATATCTCCAATATTTGTAAGTGTTTAATGTCAAAATAATCAGGTGCCTTGCTAGAATAACCCTCTAAATTGACATTATAATGCAATGTAATAGCTATAACAATGAAACTTATGCCTACATAACTACCCGATTTGATAAGAACATTCATGATGGACTTAAACATTCTGTGTAGTGTGCTTATTTTACGCTTACGTTCCATGCACCAAAGATAAAAAAAGGTTCTTGTACAAAACATTTATTGCTTTCTTTCTTGTTGAAAACTATTAAACACATAAATTTATGAAGTAATAAATTTTCATGGCTATGAATTAAAGAGTTTGGTTCATTGCGAGAGTTAAATTTCAACTCTTTGATGAGAGTATGCCAATATGCATGCACATCAAAATCATCATGCTATTCAAATAATTTAGTGATTGGAAAATTAAAATTTTAGTGCACCACAATATAATCTAATTTTTATGGATGACCAAGTAACCTAAATAAAAAAAAATCTAACTTGGCGTCATCATATTGCACGGTTGAAAAAATTCCAAAATCAAATTCGGTTATGTAATAAAATCATGATAAATAGTTTTTTTCAACCAATATTTTTAGCCAAGGATTCTATTGTTTCAATTAAGTATAAATTGTCTAACAACTTAAAATGGAAAAATCTAGGAAGCATCACATCTTTAACATTTATATGGGTGAGATGCTTACCTTCAATTACATGGTAGACAAGAAGTGGAGCGTTGAAACAAAGGGACATATCAGCAACCCTTGGATAGAGACAATTTCGTAATGGTGGTCCTTGAGAAGGGTAGATGGCTCCTTCATCTTTGGAGCCATTATAGGCAAAAATCTATAGAAAGAAAACAAAATAAAACAAAATAAAAATAAAAATAAAACAGAAATAAGAGCAAAGGTTCGATAGAGAAACAAAACTCTCAACAAAGAAGTAGGAAAATGGGTATATAGCTAAGAAAAATGGATAAATGATGAGAGAAAAGGAAGAAATTCAGAGAACTAGAACTTATTTGAGGTGAGTTTGTAAAATTTTGAGAGAAGGAGGGAATCGGGTTGCAAGAGAGGGAGAAGAGTCAAAGAAAGGAAAAAAAGAAGAAGAGAGTGCATGGTTAAAACTCCATAACTGAATTATATTAAGTTGGGCACACTTGTGGTGGCCAAACTAATCTTTTTAATAAAATAAACATGGTCGTGTTTAGACAAGCCATGATCGTAGCTCCAACTTTGCCACTATTAGGCCACAATAATGGCTTAGACCACATTTGTGGTTACTCGCTCTTTGGAATTTTTGTGCCTTAATGCCATTCCTTCTTCTATTACAATCTGTCTCTAACCTTCTTCATTTCTAATGTTCAAGGAAGCAGTAAAAATTTGGTCCATCATTAGGTCATCCAAATATTCAATTAAATAACACATCATCCACAAAGTGAAGGGAAAACAAAGAAGGACTTATCAAACTTAACCCAAGTAATAAAAATAAATTATGAAACACTCTCAACTTAATTAAAACATAAAAAGCAAAACAAAGATGATAAGTTAAGGTCATTAGCTTGACCATATTCAATTTAATCATGGGTAAGTGAGTGAAAGGAAAGAAATTACTTCCCTTTCTTATTAGAATGTCCCTATAAAATATGACTTGCATCAATGTCCATTAACCTTAAAAGTTTCACCTTTATCGTTCTTTAACTCCAAAGCTATATGGGTGAACATTTGAACAACTTTGAACGAGTCGCTCCATGTCGACTTAAGCTTTTCGAGAAATAATTTATGTCTTGAGATAAAAAATAGTACAAAGTCTCCCCTTTTGAACCCATTCTTCTTAATATGCATATCATGCCACTTCTTCGTCTTTTCTTTATTTAACTTAGAATTTTCATATGCATTAAATTATAGTTCCTCTAATTCATCAAGTTTTAATAATCTTTTCTCATCAATTGATTTCAAATCAAATTTTAACTTCCTAATTTCCTAATAAGCCTTATGTTCCAACTTCAAAGGCAATTGGAAAGCTTTCCTATACACAAGTCGATAAGGGGTCATACTTATAAGCGTCTAAAAAGTAGTTCAGTATGCACATAATATATCATCTAACTTCCATGCCCAATTTTTCTTTTAACTATTCACTACCTTCTCCAAAAGTCTCTTTAATTCCCAATTGACCACCTCCACTTCGTCACTTGTTTGAGGATAGTAGGGAGTAACCACTCTATAGTAAACACCATATCTCTTTAAAAGAGCATTAAATGTTTTATTACAGGAGTGAGCTCCTCTATCACTTATAATAGCTTTAGGCACCCTAAAACTATTGAAGATCTTCTTGATAAATCTTTGAACCACCTTGCCATCATTCTTTGGAGTAGCAATGGAATCAACCCACCTAGAAACATGATCCACTTTAACTAGAATGTAAGAGTTACCCAAAGACTATATTAATGGTCCCACGAAGTGTAGTTCCCATACATCGAATACTTTTACCTTCATAATGGTTAAGGGTGGCATCTCATCCCTTTTGGTAATGTTTATCACTTTTTGACACCTGTCACAATATAACACAAACTTAAGAGCATCTTTTAACAAATTTGACTAACAAAATTCAAATTCTAACACTTGGGCCACTATTTTATTTGCTCTATATTGTCTTGCATAAAGGCATTAGGTTAAAACTTCAAGAAATTTTTCTTTAGAAACACACTTGAGAATCAAACCGCACGTATCTTTACAGGAGCGACACGCTGGGAGGTAACCAAAGATGAGTTAGAGAATTCAGCATTTTAAAAACTAACTCTAAGAGGCGTAAAGAAGTATGAGACATCTTTATAACTTGTAAAATGTTGTCTAGACTCCATAAGAAAGGATGGAAAGGATTGGTTTTTTCAAAAAAGCAAGAAAAAGGGAATTTGTAAATTCTAATAACAATTGCTAAAAAACTTAAGCTAAAAAGTGGAAAAAGATGAATCAGAGAGGATGGATGGAATCAAAAAAATTAGAAGAGCTTACTAGTCATAACAACAAAAGGTTAAGAGGTATTAAGAGAGAAGAGGAGAAAGGAGAGACAAAGATTAAAAAGATTAATTCAAAGGATCAACATGACTAGTTAGAAAAGGTTGTAACATTTAGCAACATTAGTTTGGAGAGAAGTAGTAGCATTTAACTATGCAATTTTTTCCACGACTTTTAAAACTTTTAAAAAATTACATATTTAAAATTACATATTTAAAATTCCAAATAATAATAAATATACATTATTATTATTATTATTGAATAATAAGACTTTTAGGGTTAACCATCCAAAATAAAAATCTCAAACAATTTAAAAGAAGAGTAAATATTAAAATGTTAAAGGAACCATGATAATTAATTTGATTCACAATTCTTTAAGAACTAAACTACAATTTTTCTATTTCTTGAAGAAACAATTTAACTAATGATGTTAAAGGAGAAGTAAACTAAAAATAAAAATATAAGTTTTTGCTTATAAAAGTGGTGCTCTAGCTTAAGATGTAAGTGGAGAATGGTGGAAAAGAAATGGGAAGGCAATAACACAAATTTGGGTAGGTAACGATTGTAGGGTTTCTACTTTTCTCCTAGTTTTAGTCTCTCCTCTCCCTTTTAATGTTTGTGATGGATGTTTTCTAACCTTTAGGCAGTATAAGTAGCTAGGAAAAGAGCCAATAGGTGGATGTGATTAGTTGTATTGACTTGTGGCACCAACTTATGGAAACTTACGATTTGCGTGGAAAAAAAGTGGTATGTTAAAGTAAAGTAGATGATGACATAAGGAAAGACGCTATATAGGGGTAGAGATGATGACAATATCTAGTGAAGATGTAAGAGATGGTGGTGATGTTACAAATAAGAGTAGGTGGATATGATATTAAAAGAAGAAACTTCCCCTAACCTAGGGTTATTCTTAATAGCTTCTTTCAAAGAGTTAAATCTAGATTAAAACTTTAAAACTAGCTAAACAAGCTAAGAATATAAGCTCAAGACATCATAAACCTTGCATATAATGAAAAATAGATAAATTTCATGCATGGGAAAATTAATGTTTGCAATTAAATCATAACGATTTATGAGATTTATAACTAGCAACAAAATTTGATTTCATTTATATTGCATAGATCTAAAGATAGAAGAATAACTCAACATGTAGGATCAATAAATAGTTTTTGTAGTAAATATAGAAATCCAAGATTTTGTTTCATTATTATTGAGATAATAAATAAAATGATTGGCATCGCTTAAAAACTAACTTCTTGACAAAATAATTCATAAATGCAATACTACAAAGGATATTCATGCAATAAATTTGTGGAAGCCATCAAAGTTGTAAAAATAACATGATCTTAACCTAGTTTGTCCTTATATTTTTTCAATTCTTCAATACATTTCACAAAAATAAAAACCTAATTAAAATCAAAGATGGAAGAATTTTGAATCATTAAAGTATAAAGAAATACTACACACTATATGGATATCATGCACTCCATTAGAAACGCTATAAGCATACTAAAATCATCTATTATGGCAAAGTCATGTACCTTGTCACCTAAACTAACTACTTTACTAGGGCTAAACAAGTTTATGGAATTACAAAAAAAAATTATGGAATTTTTAAAATAAAGTAAAGGATGAAGTAAAGATTAGTATAAGGTTTTATATCTAAGATTAACATCAAGGAAATTCAATTAAAAAGCGAAACACAAATTGTTTGACATCTTTTAATAGTATACACAAAAGGAATGTATCAAATTTTGCTTTACTAAATTCTTTCTACATATTTTAAATATGTGTTCTAAAGGTATTTTAACACCAAAGGACGAAAAAGAAAATTGATTCTTTATGCATATCATAGAATAAGAATTTTAGAGAATGAATATGTTATGTAATGTTGTTAAATATATGTTGGAGAAGTAATCCCATCAAAGTTTTAAAATGGGGGTAATAACCTAGAGTCTTTAATAAAAGAAGACATATTAGAAGAAAACCTGCATCCATTATAATGAAAGTTAATGATGATAATGATGTTTTAAATATTGATGAAACTAATGTAGAATCAAAAGTTAAAGATGGTAGACTTAATAATATGAGAGACGTTAGTCATGAATGGGACCTTAAGAAGGATCTTAGAGGTTGAGATGGCGTGGGTTAGAGTCTTGATAGCATAAAGATGAAAAGACTATCCTTTATAAGTAAAAACTATCTGAAAGCTTATGTTGAGTAGGTAAAAAACGATGGAATTAATATTTTATTTCCCTAATTATTTTATGAAAAAAAAGTAAAGTTCATTATTCTTGAATTTACTAAATATGCAATTATTTGATGGGATTAATTGATGAATAATAGGAGAAGAAATCATCAGCAACCTCTACAGACTTGGAATACATTAAAATCTCTTATAAGGAGGATATTTGTGCTTCGTCATCAATGCAGAGATTTGTATTAGAAATTGTGACGTATTTCTCAAGGATCGAAAAGTGTGGAAATTTGCCATAAGGAGATAAAATATCCATGTTTCTTACTAATATGGACGAGGGTAGAGAAGTAAGCTTGTTAAACTTTTTAAAAGGTTTGAATTAAGATGTACCTGATATAATGGAGTTTGAACAGATGGTGCAAGTGGTTATGAAAATGGAATGGTAATTAAAAAGAAAAGAAGTGTAAGATTATCCGACTAATGCTAGTAATTCTTAGAATCCTAACAAAAAAAGAGGCAAATATGAGTTCTTCTAAAGAAATGGTTAATCCATCTAATGCTAAAGATGATTCAACAATAAAGGAAAAAATTATTCTGAATGATCTTAAAATAAAGAATTGAAATGTTCTCATTATTTAGGAATAAGGCATATTACATTTCAGTTCTTAAATAATAGGGTTATAATCATGAGAGATGATCAAAAGGTGGAAAAAGGGAATGATTCAAATGAAAAGGAATCCATGCCACCACTTAAAAAGGCTTTAAATTTGTTGATTTAAGACAAATATGTAGATCAAGCATCAAAGACCGCATGAAAAATCATGTCAGGAAGATTATTAGACCCATATAAATCCAAGCACTATTTTATATTATCTAAGTTTACAATGAAGAATTTTTTGACCCATAAAACTATGATATTAAAACTGATTTCATGGATCGATGCTTATTTAGAAATTTCAAAATTGATTTTATTGTAATTGACTACAATTTACTTAATTATAAAGACTGAGACGTGCTTAACATATTAATATACATGTTTGTTAATTTCCTATTTCGGTTAGGTCTTGTCTCGGAAATTCTAATTTGATTACAAAAAGTCTTAAAGGAGACACTTTCCTTGTGGGAATCTTAGTTTATATATTTTTCATATAGTAATAATTGAATTATTCTATTTGAGTAATTGTTAAAGTAAAATTAATATTACATTCATAATTAAAGAAGAACTACCAAAGTTTCAACTCAAGTAATATTCCTAGTTAGTGTTTTAATTTGATTTAGAATATTAATCATACTTTTAATTAAGGTTGTTCATATTTTCTATATAGCATCTAGAAAGAGGATGTATTCTTTCAATAAAGCTAGATTTGAGTCAAACAATTTTAAGAGTGTGATTTATTTTTTTTTATTTTCTATTTAAAATATAAATAATTAGAAATGCTCTTTTTCACATTTAACATCATTACAAAGTTGATTTTTGATTTTATATAATCAATAGGTCAATTCCTTTAAAATTTTGATGTAGCTTTCTTGATGAGATTTAACCTTGCTCATGGGATCATTAGGTTTAACTCTTAGAGTAGTTCACATTAATTTAGACATTAACCATGTAATTGCATTTTATTAGTTGTTGGCGTACTGTGGCCAATTTTTTGCTTCATTAAGACATGAGGGAGGCAAGTCAAATGAACCAAAGTGACTCAATCAAGTTGTATGAAGTAAGTTTTAAGTTTTAATAGGTTATTAAAGACAATGGTGGATTAATTAACTTGGATTTGGAAAGTTGGATTTGTTATTCATGTTCTTATTGGGACTATAGATGAATTGGTGATGAAATAAGTGAACCATGACTAATGGACTTAATTGTAGGCATGCATTGATTGGAACAAGTGTAAAAAGGTTTGGAACTTAGATAACATCATCTTCTAATGTAAATCATAGAAAATTTAATAAATCACATAGAACAAGATTTCTATCTAAGAGATAACTTATATAAGATAAACATTAAGGATGTTGGGATAGGTGACTTATCTCTATTTTTTCATAAATGGCTTTGTATATTTAGTTAGATAAGGATAAGATTATGTTAACTGATCACGAGACTAATTCATAATAAGAGGAGGATGTCATTCGCTAGTAGATAGGCACAAACTTAGTGGGATAAGTAATGATAATAGTTGATAAGTAGAGATAAGACATTGATTCCTACTTATTTTTAACTTGTCTAAGCTTGTAATGCTTATAAATAGCTCATTTAGCAAGCTCTTAACATATTGAAAGAATTGGAACATTATATCATTTGTTAATTTTTATGAGGGAGTTTAATAAAGAGTATTGTTTTGGTTATATATCTTATACAATTTCCTCTTCACTACAATCTATTTTCTTTTGTCTTTATGAGCATATTATTTACATTAACTTTTCCATGAAACAGTTCCAAGCATGAGTGTTTTAGGAAGACTAAGTTAGGTTTTAATGGATTTAAGGTTAATTGCCATACAAAATATTTGTTATTGCAATTCAGTGTTCTTATGGAAGTCTTTGTGAAAAATAATATTAGAGTCTTACTCGCATTTCCTCATGGCGAGAGGCCACAATCATGTTAAACATGTTACTTAAGTAGAATTGCTAAATGATCTTATGCCTACGAGTGAGGAAGAAGCCACTTCGTATCGACCTTAATTTGAGATGTTGGAAAAATAGATCCAATAATGTTGAACTCAATTATGAACTTGACAAAAACATGGGAGGAATTTGGGTATGAGATGGCATTCTAAAATGAGTCATTAAAAAGTAAGATGTTAATTGGACAAAAGCACTTTGGTGAAGTTACATGAACCCAAGGTTTTTAAGAAAATTTAGAATGCCAAAGAAATTCAGAAATTTTTTTGAGAAATGTAGCAACACTTTGTATTTGGAAAAGTGTCCAATGTGGAGAAAGTGAACATGACCACAATATAATTATATGATGTTGCTATGGTATGGTGAAGAGCATGGACCTATCCAATAATCAACACTGATATAAGCATTAATACATGGGAGAAGAAAAAAAGGAGTTGAAAAAGATCAATTCCTATTAAACATTACTTCATGACTTGCTTGGTAATTCTTAAAGTGATTAAAGTAATGGATCAATAAGAAATTCTGTCATGTGAATTAGTTCTCTAATGTTAGCTACTAAAAACAGTCAGATAAGTACAAGCTCTTTAACTTTATCTTCGAGTTAAAACTATAGGAACAAAATAGAGCTTTTTCAACAAAATATTAAAGACGATGTGGGAGCAATCATGACTACTTATACTTTTATTGATTTTTAGGTGAAGAAAGAGACCAACTTCCTTTATTCGTAGTCGAAAGCTATCATTCAACAAGAGAAAGGTGAAGGAGAAAAAAATCAAGATTTATGGAAAGAGTAAGATCCTATGGAAGGTTGAAGCAATTCATTAATCCTAATAAAATTCAAAAGGTTTCCAAGAAACATAAGGGTTATTTCTTATGCAATGGCCCTCATTTTGACCATGACTTTCATTAAAAGGACAAACATAATGCTTTAGTAGTGGATAGAGAAAGGAACCTTGAAACGTTGCCTTAAATTCATCCACCTTGCTAAATTCAATGAGTTCCAACACTAGTCCATTTGAATAGTTGACTTATATGAGTATTTAAATTAATAAGAAGAAATTCACAGCTATGTTAAACATGACTAATACTCTTTCTTGTATAATGGAAAGACATGATGCTTAAAATCTAATGAATATGAAAACTCCACGACCAAAGAACAAGTAATGATAGGATCTACTTACAACATCTCTATTAGTATTAGTATCAGAAGATGGCAATAGAAGTTCAACATGATTATTATTACATTAATGACTTTGATTTGATATTTGGCATCGATTTCCTTAAAATAAAAAAGGTGATGATATGTCTGCATCTAAGAGGTACGATGATGATTATGAATATAAAAAAAATTGTTAAGTAAGTTATTATAGATAACATCTTAGAATGACATATGAAACAATTGTAGTAGCACATATTTTGGCCATAATCATAAAGAAAGTAGTGGTGTGGGAGATTGATTTAAATCACATGGTGGAAGTTTTGGATATGGTTGCCAAGTTGCTCAGGGAATTTCAAGTTGTGAAGTTAAAAGAGTTTCCAAGGACTCTTCCGTCATATTGTTTGATCATAGTATTGAACTATTACAAGGTATAATCTCTCGTATCCCTACCCCCTAACATTGGCATCATGGATGTTAGTACAACTTAGAAAAGAAGTTGAGTGAATTTTTTTAGGTGAGGTTCATCTAATTAACCAAAGCTTCTTAAGGTGTCTCAATGTTGTTTTATAAAAGTAAGACAAAGAATTACAAATATGCATAGACTGTTTAGCCTTGAACAAGATAATTATTAAAAGTAGGCATCCTGTACCTTTAGTTTAAGATTTAATGGATAGATTATCAAAGCTTATGGCATCAAAAATCTAAGCTCTCAGATTAGATATTGATAACTACTAACTACAAAAGGAGATGATCAAAAGATTACTTGTGTTAGTGTGAATTGTATGAATTTTTTGCCATGTGTGTTAGTGTGAATTGTATGAATTTTTGTCATGCTCTTTAATTCAACAAAATCCTAGGCTGTATTTTGCAAGCTAATGAATGATATGCTTTATAATTTTTTAGATGATTTCATTTAGGCATATCTACATGATAATGTTATTTGTAGCCTTAATGTGGAAAAGCATGTGGATATTTTAAGAAAAGTGTTTGAATGGCTAAGGCAACATAACTCTATATAAAGATAGAGAAGTAAGCTTTTGCTTAATCACAAATTAGGTTCTTAGCCCACTTGATAAATAAGGTTCAAGTGAGGATAAATATGACAAAAGATATAAACAATTGTTGATTAGTAGATTCATACCAAAGTGGAGGAAATTTAAATTCTTTTAGCTTAAGAAGCTATTACTACAGGTTTATAGTAATCTATTCAAAGAATAGAACACGTATGACTGACCGTTTAATGAAAAACAAGAGTGGTTCTAGATGGGCACATGCAAAGAAACTTTTAAGAAGTTAAAAACCATCATATCAACTAAACCATTGCTAAAGGTGCTGGATTTTCTCCGTCTATCTATGTATTATCATTTCTCTCTCTGTCTCCTTTATTTTATAGGTATTTCTCAACACCTTCACATCGAAAGCTATTCAACCTACTAAGAAGCCTGCATTGGAAGGAAAGAGTAAAGTTTCTAGGCATGGACTTAAGGACATAGAAAAGAAATTTATGGATCTATTCCTTATTTTCACATAGAACAAGGTAACATCTTCCAATCTCTTAAAATTAAGCCCTTGATTACTCCTAGAAACTTTGATTTTAGACTCTTGGCTAAATTAAGATTGAAGGATAAGGTGGAACACTTGGGTGTAAAAATTCATTACAAAAATTTTCTTCATTTGACTTGTTTTTCTATCATGACTTAGCTCTTTAGTTTTTTTACCACTCTCCAGTAAGACGTGAAAATTATTGATAAATTTTGGTTTTGTTTGGTGTGAAAATGATTTAATTGAGTTATTCAAGATTTTAATACCTGATCTAGGGTATATTCATGAAATCAAGGCAATGCTTGGTTACACTACGACATAAATAGATTTAAATAACAGGCAAAAAGTGTAGCTCAAAATACAATTATAATGCTTTATGTCTAACTCAACAAATTTCTGATCTTCATCTTAAATGACATTGCTATAAGTATAAGGCAACCGAATTTATTGATTAAGGAACAAAATAATAGTGTTGCTTTAAGTTCTTACTAAGACAACGAAATAGTTTTAAACTATGGCAACAACAATTGCAAGATATAGCAACAATTTGAGTGTTTATAAGGCAATGATTTAATTTTTATAAGGTAATGATATCTGATAGTGAAAGTAACAATTTGTTATTCCATTAGTAATGAAATGAAATAGTCATTAATAAATGATATATCCAAAATATATACATTAATGTCCATAAGTACAACAATATCTAATATTAAAAAGAGCCATTAATTTATGACATATCTAAAATATAATAACTAAAATATCAAATTGTGAAATCCAATCATTAACATATCAAAAATATGTTATCTTTATGTTATCCCATCACATAAAGAAAGTTGTCTCAAATGATCTTTATGCTCTTGAATGTACATTCTTAAATTGGGATCTGTCATATTCTTGCTGGCATTGGTATCTATGCTAATCCAGAATTGAGGGTCCAACCATGATTGCTTTTCCTCTGTTGACTTTCATATTAACTCTTATGCTTACATCTTCTAAAAAAGCTATATCCACATGCTAATTTAGGGGGAAAAAAAGGAAGAACTTATCCAAACTTCATTGCTTTTCTTTACTTTCTCAAGAAGACATAAATGCTATACTCTTACATCATTCTTGGATGATAATGAATAATTATGGACCTACTATTTGAATAGACTAAAAAGTGTGAAGGAAAGTAGAACAATTTGATATTTATAACAAAGAATATCCATATAGGAAGGATGATGTGCTATGAACAATTATGATCTTCATCCACAACCATAAAGCATTGCGTATTAGTAAAATCTTCATTAAGTTTCATAAATCTGAGCATCTTGATTGTGTTTAACCTATAAATAAGTTAATGAAATTGATTTAGTTCAACATAATATAAGGTTTCAATTTTCATACTACAAGAAATGGACTAGTAGTAATGGGAACTACAACTTGCAATGTAAAACTTTGATACAAAGTATCCCGTCTCAATGTCAAAAGAAATTACTTATTTATAATTAAATCCATTCTAAATGCATCCTCATTTCTTGTACCAAATTTCTGTAAGAACACACAAGTTTGTAGATTCTAACATATCATGTACCTGCAAATAAACTATCCATTCCAAGAAATTCATTTACTAATTACCAAAGACTATTAAAATCCCCAAGCAATTCATTCCATTAGTTTCTTTTGAAGCACTCAATATCTAAACCAAATAGTATTTTTTTAATAGCAACAATATGAAAGATCGGTTAGTGACTTATTAAATACCATAGTATGAATTTAACTATTCTTATTGTGTCTTCACACTTGAGATTTACAAAAACAATCCACATATCCAAAAGTTGCATCCTTGCAGTTTCTAAGTGTTTTGATTGATTAGGATTGTTGGACAAAGAAAATAGATAACAAGGCTTGTCAAATATGCTAAAATAGTGGCTAACTGCAGAGCTTAAAGCTAAAAAGGGAGAAAAAAAGATCCCACAATAGTGGATAATGCCAATTGTTAAAGCTTCCTTGCAAGTAGACAATAAGTAATCCTTGATTCTGCCAACAAATTCACTGTAAGTTATATTATCAATAGCCATGTGATGTCATAACACCCTTTTCCTTAAAGCTCTAAATAAAACAAAAAAAGGAACATCACAAAAAACAATCCACAAAGCTTCAATTACAAAAACCAAATACAAGAATCGAGGTGAATTAAAACCTTATCTCAAACCCAGATGTCGACAACACATAGCGTGTAGAGTATTGAGAAGGCAATTGATAAGGGGAAAAAAAATCTTTCAAGCTCCAACCTAGCCCAAGAAAGATGCTGTTAATAATAATCAATCTCCAACTAACTGCTAATAACACAATCTAAATTCCAAAGAATAATGGATCAAATCTAAAAGTAGCAAGAAATGAGAATTAATTGGTAGAACATCAAGCTAAAATCATGAAATCAAATCTAAAAACATAACAAACATCCAAAAAAAGAAGAAACTAACATAGATTTGCGAGCGAGAAAACTAGATGGAAATGAAAATAGGAAAAATTCAAGTGTTAGCTTAAGGAGGGAGATTAGAGTGGAGGAGACGAGTGATGATGAGCAACTACCAATTTTGAGGTTTTTATTTTTGGTTATTGACATCATCTATGTATACTATTTTACTCCAAACTTGTCAACGTGTCCAAAAGTTGCTACATTGGCTAATGGCATTTTAAACTTTCAAAAGGTTAAGGTTTCAATTCCTACAACTGAATTTATTTTTTAATTAATTTCAATTAAAATTAATTAATAATTATTATTTTATGTTTAATTTAACATTTTTAAATCCTTTTTTCTCTTTAAATAAGAAAATTCTAAATTTTTTAAATATTTAAAATCCTTCAATATGGCATGGATTTGATTCTTATAAAGAATTTTTAATTTTTGTTTTATAATTAATTCAAATAACTATTTTTAATTTTAAAATTATAAAATCTTCTAATCCTTTTAAAAAAGAAAATCCTAAAAATGTTTTAAATATTTGAAATGTCTCAAGAGTTCATAGGAATTATTCCCATGTTGGATTTTTTACTTTTGTAATTAATTCTAAAAATTAATTTTTAAAATTTAAAATTCCAGAAACTTTAAACCCTTTTAAATAAGAAGATTCTAACTTTTTAAAAAATATTGAAATCTTTCAAGAGGTTGCAAGATTAATTCCCATGATGAATTTTTATTTTTAAAATTAATTATAACAATTATTTATTTTTATTTTAAAATTATATATTTTTTAGACTTTTATATATGAAATAAATAAATTTATTTAGATAATTGAAAATATCCAATATTTTCTATTAAAATTTCTTTAAATGAATTTTAAACATAGAAATACTTTGACTGCTTAAAGTTATTTTACTTAGCAACACTTCTAATTGTTTCATATTTAAGATTTTAAAGCAATAGTTTTTTTTTATTTGTTGTCTTTTCAATCTATAGTATCAAATTATTATTATTGTTGCTTTTTGTGTTATTAAAGGAAACATTTTAAAACAAATGTCGCATTTTAATAACTTTTAACAACACATTTAAAGTCGTTGCAAAGTTATTATTACTTAAAGCCATTTTTCCCTATAGTGTTAAGATAATGTCATTTCTATATTGGTTTTATTTTGTACTTTGGTAATTCATCAAACTCAGGTAATAGGCATAGAGTTGAAGAATTTTATCTTTAAAATTCCTTATTTTGGGATTAACACCATTATAATTAAGTAGAGATTAAACATTCACTAACTTAAATAATATTTTTTATTATTTTAACAACTAAGGTAGATTTCTCAAATCATTAGTTATCTAATGACTCTTTCCTAAGTGGCCAACTTATAAAAAAGGTTTAAGCTCTAAAGTAAACAAATATTAACATCAAAACATGCATAAGAACTCAATTGAAGCAACTACTAGCCCTACTCTAGCTAAAAATCATATTAGCCACACATATTAATCAAAGAACATGGGATATATAACTTAGATAACATATGGTTGATTAATTAAACTAAAAAGGTAACAAATAAGGATTTAAAGAATATAGATTAAACATTTGAAAGAGAGTCCTTGAAGAAAAACTAGTGGTCCATGAGTGAAAAGCTCTACTAGGGTTTTCCTTTCTCTACCTTTTCGAGTAGTTGTGCTAGCAACTGCAAATCTCTCTTATAGTTATTATGTCTTCCTTTTTATCCACGTCTCATACCGCTAGCACCTGTTAATAAGTCGCATGTTAAGCCCTAAACTTAGTCCTTCCCTGAATTGCCTTTTTTTTTTATATCTGATTACTATTCTCATCCTCTCTTGCACAATGTCTGCTCCTAGTTTTCCCTCCCTAATCCTAATGTCGAATCAAATGTTGCTTAGCTTACCCCTCCCTTCTTAGACCTAAAGTCCTCCCTATCTTCCTAATGGTAGGCTAACCTCAGATGCTGCTAGCCCTCAGTTGTGTCACTCCTCCAATCTTTCTCTCTCTTCTTCAGATTCTTCTCCCCCTCAATCGATTCAAAACCTAGCTGCATTCTCTATTCTTGGTCTCTCCTCACACCCCAGACCTAAGCGTCACCTTCTCTCTTTTGGTAAGCCCCTCCTTTAAGGCATACTATTTGAAATGTCTCCATTTTCTCTTACTAGGGTCCTTAGCCTTCCCCTCAAGAAACAAGCCATAACACAACTCCAAGAAAAGTTTTGTCTATTACCCCTTATTCTCTCAAATCATGGAAGGACATTGTTGAAGATGATTCGAACTCCATTGATAAAGATATATTCCTCTGATCTTTGATGGTGATAAAATGATAATTGAACCCCCTTGGAGGCAGCACAGAAGGGTACAAAAAGCCTAAATGTCTATTTAGCTTGTTTCTAAAAAAAAATAGCTTTTCCTATGGTCTAGAAAGTTGTTTTAGCATTGTGGCAAGGCTAGTCTTCGAGAAACCCTAATGTTGAACCAAGAGAGGTTTCACCTTGTTTTGATAATGAAATTTTTATTACTACTAATATTTTTAGAGTGTGTAGGAAAGAAAGAGGTTTGAATCGTTTACAAGAAGCAAATATGTTGATCCGAGCAATACTGTCACCATTGGCTAAATGTCCGGTCGACCAAATACATCTGTTAATAGGAATAGTCTACTGAATCCAAAGGTCAATTGATATAATATACAAAGCCAAAAGGTCGGTAGACCGAACGTTGCTTATCGGTTAACCGAACAAAGAAGATTATTATGGGAAAAAATAGGAACGTTCATATTACACAACATTCATAACATTAATTGCAGAGATGAATGTTAGAGATTCCCCAATGACTAATTAATCCTAATTAGTAGTATAAATAGTTGGTTAAGTATGGAGGAAAAGATAACAAGTAGAAATAAGTTATAAGTGAGACTTTTCGAGTCTTTGAGAAAGTGAATAGTGTCTATATTGTCTTTGAAGTGTGAAAAAGTTAGTGAGCATTGTTATTGTGTACTCTTTTAGAGTGAGTGTTTTTTTAGCACACTAGAAGCAGTATACTAGTAAGGTATTCTTGAGCCATCAAAAAGAACATGACAAGGATATTCTTGAGTCATAGAAAAAGAATACAAGAGGGTCATCCTTAAACCTAAAATGAGATTGTAAGTTGCTAAAACTATTATTTCTTGCATTGCTTTCTAATTTTTATTCAATAAGTACAAGTCTATTTCATTCATATCATTTTTCTTTACTTAGCTTTTACAATTTCTTTGAAAGTTTTTTAGTAATTTGCATAAAACCTTTCATCCTAATTCACCCCCTCTTAAGTGCCATATAGGACCAACATCTAATAATAGGGGATGACTAATTTTTATTTAAGTTCTCATTGGAGGGTGGCCTAGAATCTATCCTCGATCAAGGCCCATGACAAGATAGAAGAGGGATTTCTCAATATAAGTAGAAAAAATTTCCATAGTTCCTATTTGGTTGAGATTTTATAAAATTCCCATTGAATATTGGTCAGCATATGGTATGAGTAGGCTAGCAAGTGCGGTGGGGAAACCTATAAGTTTCAACTATACTACTACCAAGATGCAATGCACTCGCTATGTCAGATTTCGAGTTAAGGTAGATATTTCTAGGCCTCTTTTGGATTCTTGTGAATTGGTGATATATGATGCTAAGGGGTAAAATCAATGGATGGAGATTCTTGTCTCTTATTATTAGAGACCCAACCTTAATCAATCCACTAATAGTAGTGAATGGTGTCCTACAGGTAAGTAGTTTCTCTTCGGTACCTATGAAGAACTTATGCCAATTTAGCCTCAGGAACATCACCAAGGTAGACATGAGCTTTACCCTAGACAAGTAAAGAGACTTTGGACCTGCCCGATAGACAAACTACTAAGACAACTAGTGTCTTAGAGATAAGCACCAAGATTCCTCTTTAGAGAATCAACTTGGCAAAGGTGGTTGTTAGGGGTTAAATTTATAGTAAATTTATTGTTATTTGATTTTAATTTAACCCTATTTTAGTGCTTAAATGGTCAATTTATGTGTTATTATATTTACTTTGTAGGATAGAGCTTAAAGATGGAGATTGGAGTAAAAATATGGAAGTTTTGTCAGAAGTCAAATTGAAAATGAGCTTATAATGGCAAGCTCCCATGATACTGTTAATGATGATCAGGGGGCAATTAATAATGAATAGGGTGTCGTGATGAACAGTACCAAGGACGTGACTAGTCAAACATATTAACATCAAATCTATAAAATTACAGCTTGAGATTAAAGTGAAAGATAATCTAAGACTTAAGAAATCAACTAAGGTAATTGGAAAAATCAATAAACAACACAAATCAATCAATCAATGACCACATTTTAATTATTTGTGAGAGTTAGAGATTTGAGACCGTAAATCTAGAAATCAACTTCTTGAAATTAAAGCCCATTGAATAGATTGAAAGCATAACCAAACTTTAAACTAAGTTTAATGGAGAAAAGACATAAGTCTTAACCATAGCTTAGTCTTGAAATCAAGAAGGAACTTTAATCTAGCCTTTAAATTTGTTTAAAGCTTCATTAATTCATTAATTACCTAATCCTTAGCTGAATTCAACAATTTGATCATTTACAGTAATTTAAAAATCATTTTATAATTCAAAATTGCAAGGTTTGAAGCATAGTAGGATAGTTTAGTGTTTTCATCCTTTTAATCCATTAATTTGGAATTCTCTAGATAATTGTAATTCGATTGACCTAGTACTTACATCATATAAACTTTCTCGTTGGACTGATACTCAGAGTCTTAAATATACTCCACTTTATTGTTGGATTTGATTGGTACGCTTGCCGAAAAGTTGGTCTAGAAGTAATAGTTAAATTGTGTGTTGAAAGATAAATTAATTTGAGCTAATTTTGTATGTGACCAATCGCAATTAAGTTTTTGGCATAGTTTCCAAGGAAGTGAATTGAAATATTAGGAATATATTACTGTCAATTACTCTAAAATTTGTTTTGTTATTTTTATTGTTTTCTTTATTGTGTTATGTGTTTGTGTTTTGTTTCGTTTATTAGTTTCTTTCTTTGTTTTATTTTTGTTGTCATCTTTGTTTGTGATTTGGGATATCTTTTGATATCTTAGTTGAGTTATCAAGAAGATGTGGAGCCAAAATTATCATTGGCTTGATAGAAAATGATATGAGTATGAAGTTTGAATTAATTGGGATGATGACTGGACAATTCATTTTGAGCACATTAAAACCTATACCTCTAAATATAAGGATTACCCTAATTACTCTTGTCTTATTCCAACTTTTTTTGAGCAACCTTCACCTTTTCCTACTCAACAATATCTTGAGCATATAGATGAGTACATCTATAGTTGGATGGATCACCCTGATTATTTGTGGCTTAATAAGGTTGCAATCATTGCACAATTAGTAAATTCTACGCAACCTAAACATGATCACAAAACCATGGAGAAAATTTCAGAATCAATTAAGGAAATTGATCATGTAGAATCAATTGAGCTAGTAAGTGAGAATGGTGAGTTAGCATCAACTTTAGGTAACCTAATTTTCGACATTGTTAACTGTGAGCATAATTTCAGGGTCATTAAAGATAAGATAGATGAAGAATCCAACATAGCATCTAAGTTCTTTGATTTAATAAGTGTTATAGCTTTTGATTTGTGAGTAGAGGTTGTATACCTAGAATTTTTACCAAGACGCTTTGTTTAGGGTAGCCATTATACCTTTTAAACACTTCTGATTGGTATAGGAAATTTTCCAAAATTGGTTTGTCATTATTCAAAGTGTGAGGATGAGAAATTAGGTGTTAAACCTCCTAGGCTGATATTGAAAATTCCCTAACACTAAGGTTTAGGCCATGTTTGATTTGGTTTTTATTTTTGGTTTTGGTTTTCTGCTTTTCTAAACAAAAAAATCGATAAAGAAAACATACTAATACAACACAGAAATCGATAAAGAAAACACATTAATCAATACAAAAATACAACAACCATAACAAAAAACTACAACATACAACCCAACTAAACATCCCCTTAGCTAAAAGACCTCAAAGAAGTACTTATTGGGAGGAAACCCAACCATAGAAGTATGATTTCATATGCTTTCCATAAAATAGTATGCTTTTTTCATGTTTTTAGTCTATTTTCTTTTAATGTGTTTTGGTGTGTTTGTTTTTAGTTTTATGTTTTTTCTTCTGTTCCTGGTGCTTTGAAATTTTGTTCTTGATTTTCATATAGCTGCAATTCACATCAATGGAGAGCTTTCATAATCACATATTCGTCCAAGTGTATTCATTCCCTTTCTTTTTCATTTTATATTTTATTTGTGATTTATGAACATTAAGGAAAATATTCAATTTAATTGTGGGGAAGGATATATGTCTTGAGCACACTAAAGTATTTATTATCTGATAGTATATCAACTTATTGATTTTCTTTTACTAGTCTCTAATTTGTGAATTTTTTTTTCATTTTGATGCTTATTATTATCCATGTTTTCTTTTGAATTCAATTATTTTGACAATTTTAAATGTTATATGATAAATTTTGACTATTAAAGACTAATAGCCTTTAGCTCATTTTATAATTTAGATAACAGATACCTGATGAATAGAATGATATTCCACATATAAAATATAACTTAGTGAGTAATTTTGTGACTTCTTTTAAAATACTTTTTATCATTAGAATAAATAAACAACAAAGTTAATTAAATAGATGTGTAGAATTTACTCTGCTAATTTCTAATATTGTATATATATAAGGGAAAAAAGAGAAAAAAATAAAAAAAAGCAAGCAATATATATATATGCGTATAAGGTTGAAGTTATAAATGGTGCTAATTGCTTGTTAATTCGACGTAACTCAATTAAGTAACCGAGGATTATTTACAACAAAATGTTCACCTTCACATCAAAATATTGAGTTACTTCTCAACTAAGTTTCTCACATAATTAATTAATTAATTAGCTAAATAAATTATAAAATAAAGAATGTGAAAGTTTTAAAAAATTTTATGCATTAAACTCATTTTATTTGCCTTTTTCATGTGGAATTGATTTTTTTTATTTAGGTTGAAGATTGAAAAAAATGAAATGATTTAAATGCATTTGCGAATTGATATGATTATTTGATTATATAACATTCGATGAGTCAATATTTTTTAAGGATTCAGAAAATCTTTTCAATAATGATGTTAATCTTAGATTAACTTTCCTATAATTATATATTAATTTGAGAAAGTTGAATGATTGGTTTACTTGAGGACAAGCAAACACTTAAGTGTAGGAGAGTTATTAAGGTTAAATTTATAGTATTTTTTGTTGTTATTTGATATTAATTTGACCCTATTTTAGTGCTTAAATGATCAATTTATATGTTATTATATTTACTTTGCAGGATGGAGCTTAATAGTGGAGATTGGAGTTGTTGAACCAAGGGAGGTTCCAATCTTGATTTTGATGATAACAAAATATGCTTAATCACTAATGGTTTGAGTTTATGATGTTAATCTTAAAGATAGGTATGTTTCAAGAAGAATCTATCATGGAAAGCTTGGAGTTTGAAGGTCAAATTTGAAGATAAGGGCAATTCAACTGAATTGGAAGTTTTAAGACCTTAGATAAGTTGTTTCAAATATGTTTGTAAGTTTTACTTACTACTTAATTGACCTAAGGGCTTAAGTTTGATCATGCATAGCATTTGAAATTTCATAAGTGTATATTATCTCAATTTATAGGCCAAATCTTGTGTTTGAATTGTTTTAAGATGTTTGAGCATTCATATAACCTCAATACATGACTTCAAAAGTGTTTGAAGTCTTAATTATCATTAGGAACTTGTTTTGAATTGTTTATGGTCAATTTTGCAGCTTATTCTGTGTTTCTGGACATATAACGACAAGCTGTTCATCAATCAACGGCACCTTACTTGAGTGTCATTGTACCTTGTCTCCAGAAGGAATCAACGGCGGGCCGTTCATAGCTCAACGGCGCCGTTGAACTTCGCAGAGGGTGTCGTTATATAGTCAGACTCTAACGGCTAGTTTTCTTTTTTTGGGTCTTATGCCTTTTGTCCCCTTTCTAATGTCTTTAAAACCCTTCCTAAACCCTCCTTAAGGTTCCAAAAACTATATATACTCCTCATAAACAAATTACAATACGCTAGACACTATAAAAACAGATTAAATCGTCTGAATTCATCAAAAGCTTCAAATTATACACTCTTTCATTGCACTTATTCTTATTCGATCTTTTGTTATCAATCTGTGTTTTTAAGTGTGCATACTTGTGTTTAATATCTTACTTGAGTGTCTACGAGCTTAATCAATCCATCTTTTACATTTTAGAACTGCCATTTCAACAGATTAAAGCTAGAACTCATTCATATATCAAAACTGTCTCTCTTGAGACTGTTCTAGCTTGAATTCAATTTCAGGTGCTCAGACCTGTTTGTAAAATTGTATTATTAGAATTTTCAGATTGCCTAAGGTCTCTAGTTTGTGATTGAACATTGTTTAGATTTTTTGAGACCTGTTTAAACTATCATTGAGCTAAAATAATCATATACTTCAAGATAGCTTCTATTTTCACTATTCCAAGTTTGAATCCGATTTTAACCTGCCTAATCTATTGTTTGATGTGTTTAAGTTAAATTGAAATGTTGCTTGAAGTTGTTTGAACATCTTTGTGTTATGAA
>JAOXYD010092950.1:0-11960 GCA_028565735.1 Pinacopodium congolense
TGAGAGGCTTATCCCAGGGTAACTTCACTAAATCAAGGCAAGGTTATGGTCAAATCAATGCCTTTTCTCTAACTTTCCAAGTTCATGGTTTGGTCCACTTATAAATATAGGAAGTAGGATTTAAGTGTAAGAAGCTTAACCTAAAAAAATATATTTTCAAATTAACTCCCTCAAGATTAATCAATCATTGTCTTATATTGATTAGATTCAAGTTACTTACTGATTTTCTAAGGCATTAATTGATTGATCATCTTTATCTTAAATGGTTTATTCAAAACAAGCTTTAAACATTCAAAAAAGTATTAAAAAAACCCTTAATGACTCACAAGCATGCATACAGATCATGTACTAACCATTTCTTTACCAAAAATTAACTCAACCACTCATTTGGATAAAGAAAGAAATCATATCCATCATATTCATCATGTTCTTAAGTATATAAGCACAATAGTGGATTTTAATGCATAAAATGAGTTTAGCATGACCAAAAGCAGCCATAATCACGTCTATAGGTCTGAGATACCTGATTAACCTTTTACAATACTAAAAAGCAAGCTAAATTTGCCCAAAAAAAAGGAAAATGTGAAGAACACAATAATAGAACCCTAAATTTTGAGAGAATATGATAATCTGCTCTAAAAATGTGTTTATCTATGTGTTTCTTGTTGATTTTTGGCTTCAGACACTTAGTATATATGTTAGTTGCAAGTAGGAATCAAGTTTCATAATTTGCAACCTATTAGATGAGAGACTCAACTGGAAAAATTTTGGCAGGTACAAAAATGACACTTGACAGAGAGTAAAACGATGCCATTTAACCCCTACGTTTAAGTCCTAGACTTAAGCAAAATGGAAGGTGTTCAAAGTTAAACAACAATACAGATAGATCGTTGTTTTACTCTAGAAATCCTAATTTCTGTGGCATTTTCTCTTATTTTCTTCACTTTTAATCTTCCAAATGTAATGTACGTCAATTCAAAAGATAATTAAACACTTTGACATCAAATTGGGAGTCATTTAACTTAATTTGTAATCAAATGGGTAAGAAAATGCATTAAAATCATAAGCTAACAAAAAATAGGTACACTCTTCATGCATCACAATTTTTTTAGTCATTGTTATAGACTGTTTCAATTTATTAAGAGTTTCTACTATCTACTAAACTAACCTTTTTTCTTTGTTTTGATTTTACGTTTGAAAAAGTAAATTTTTATATTAATCTTATGCATGAGGTTTTAAAGTACAAGTAATTTATGTAATGTCATGGTAAGGTAATTAATGACCTGACTACTAATGGTTGTATCATCAAGGCACTTTGTTTAATATGCTGAAATTTTTTAGGATGGTTCCTGCTAACCATTGAAGCAACACTTACAACTTATCATGGATTGATTCCACTTCTCAATGAAAAACTCCATTATACTATTATCACAACCAAGAAGAAGAATCAAGGGTGAGAGAGTTATTAATGATGACCATATCTACATTAGAAGCTCAATTTGAAGGTGTAAAGGCCTCCTTTTAAGGACTCCATCTATAACCTAATGACACAAGTTAAACACCTAGTTTAGCTAAAAGAGGAATCAAGAATGAGATAATTGTTAGTCAATGTTATAATTACTACAAAATTTTGACTCGAAGCTATATAATCTTTCTTGCACAAGTTGGTCAATGAGTTGAACTAATTGTAGGACAATATTGAGCTAGTAAATAAATTGATTTAGTGGACTGAGATATAGTGTAATTTAAAACAAATGAAAGAAAAAGGTGTTGATATTATAATTAATGAGGATTAAAAATAGGTATCTTCCTACTTTGATTTTGTTAGTTTAATAATTTCTTACTATATGAAAGAGATTAGATGCTGAGATCTATTTCTAATATGCTTCACACAAATTAAAAAAGAGTTAAAAAGAGATGTTAATTTGTAAGTGTTACAACTCAAGTGTTTTTAATGAGTCATCTAATTTTAAAAGAGATCTGTCGAAGGTATGGTTTGAAAAAGAGAATAGTCATTCTATAGCATTAATGTCTAGCTAATAGACTTTAAATAAGTGCTTGTTAGGAGGGAACCCAAATTTATTATATCACTTTTTACTTACTTTTTTCTTTGATTTTTAGAATTTATTTCATTTAGATTTTCATTTTAGAATGTTTTGATGATTACATTTCCTTGTGAGGCCTTTAAGTTTCCTTTTTGAATCTTGGTTGACAAATTACTTCATTATTACATGATTTTGTTTGAGGTTAATTTTGTAATGATGGTGGTTTTGATGCATAACTTAAGTTAATTGTCACTTATGGATGTTTGTTGCCTCTAAGAATCACTTATTGATGTTAAGCACTCCAAATGGTATTATTTTTATGATAATTGTAGTAGGAAGTGATTAAAAAATTAAGAGAGATATTCATAGTGGTTTAGATGATTATGGATAGCATGTGCTAATTTTATTTGGATTGTTTTTTTTCTTAGATACCTAAAGAGGTTTACATGTTGAGTATGATTTGTGAGAACCTCATTATCTTTCCCATTATGCTCAATTGATGGATTCAACGTGTTATTCTTACACTTTGGATTAAATGGTCAATGAATTTGAATGATTAAGCCTTACAATTGAGAAAACATATACTACATTACATGACTTAACGTTTTGAGTACAATTATCTTTTATTTGTTCTTTGTAACGTTTATAGATGTTTATATGGATTATGGATTATATATGATGGGCATTCATGAAGTTAGTCCCACTTATGTTAATGGCATTTGTAGAAAACTTAATGAAGAGCAACAAGTCATGTGGAGTGAATTAGGTCATTTTCTTGTTACCATCCATCTTCTACTATTGATGCATAATAGAGCTGGACAACACAATCAAGGCTGATTTTCATTTATTTTGTTTGTTCTCTTTGTTTTTATTTCAATTTCATTATGGATCTTTACCATTGGCATGATATAGGATTTCTCTTTATGTTATTTTATTTTATTTTATTTTGTCATGCTTGATTGAATCTCTAGGAAAATATCTTGGAAAATAATAACGTTTTCAAGTATCAGAAGGAAAATTATATAGTGAAATAATTATTCATATTTCACCGAAAACTCATATTCCAAAAAAGATTCATGCTTCAATGAAAACTCAAAATCTTCCCAAAAAAACATAAGGCAACATTCTTTTTATAAATTTTTCAATATCCAAATAGCAGAATTTTATAGAAAAACAAATGCATCAGTTTGTAGCTCTTCCATATTCATCAAATTAATAACAATCAAGGTATTTAATTATCTTAGATAATTAAAGACGGCTCTAATACAATTGTTAGAAAAATAACCATTATAAAATCATAGGAGTAGTGAAAATATTCTATAATTTTTTTATTGATATCTATAATAAATTTATCCTGAAAAAATAATTAGGAAAATCAAACAGGGTCATGAGAACCTAGTTATACATTCTTATATAACTTTTCCTTTTTCTTGAGTTTATTGATGACAATTTTCTAAATGTTCAACTTCTAATGATATCCATAAATCTACTTTTGAGAGAAAAAAACCAAATGTCACATATTTTATTCTTAAAGTTTCTTAAAGTTCACAATTTAGTGCAACTTAATTTAAATTAATTTTTATCTTCTTAGTTATTTTTGTAAGTGAACATTAAGTTCCTAATATATTGAAAATAATTATGAATTTTAATTCTAATTCATAATTGCAATAAGATAAATTAAAGTTTCCTTTCACCTGTCTATAATTGTTTAATTAAACAACATAAAGGTATATATGAAGATTAATGTTTAGCAAGATGTAATGGCTACATAAAAATTAAGAATGCCAAAGTCATTTAACTTAACTTGCCCATGGATTATAATATAATTTGATCATATCTTCATTTAGTGTTCCATATGGAATTAGAATATAGAAATTGTGTCTACTCTCATTGAATTCAATCATGTTCATTCTTACTAACAAGTAATGGATTTATAATTATTACTTAAGAACAAAATTTTAAAATATTAATTCACTCTTAGCAGATAATTTCCAAAGCATTAATAATTTAAAATAATAAAACATTTTCCTTAATCACTTTAAGAGGATGAATCCTTTATTAACTCTTTTAACCATCTTTATACAAATTGTATTTTATTTAATTTATATCAGTTGAACTACATAAAATAGGTCATAATCAGTATAAAAAAATAATAGTTCATATATTAAACACTTTGATAATTTTAAGTCCAAGGATTAATTATAAAATCATCAAAATAAGGAGATTCACAAATAAACAAGTAATACTCCATTCAAGATCCTTATAATCTAGTAAATTCATTGAATTTACTCTCTAATAAGCATCCACACATTTTAAAAAAAGTATTTTCATACTCTAATTTATGAGATAAATTACTTTCTTCAAAAGATAGAACCATAATGTGTGCTAATCTTACGGTTATGATAATATTCTATCTCAATGAAACTATAATTGGAAATAGTTTATGAATAATATCAAATTGTAATTTGAATCTCATAATTCTGATTCCATTTTATTTTCAATTGGAAAGTAATTATTTCATGAATTTCATATTTGATAATAATTATTAAATATAATGAACTAAAAAAATAAAGACAAAGGATGCACTTACTAAATAAATTTACAATGTCATACAGGAATTTGCAACTAACTAATTAGTTGCAAAGATATGATCTAATAACTACGAGGGACTTTGATTGATCTAGTTCCTAATGATTCTATATCTAGCACATTAGGTTGCTATTTTAGAGTTATATTTTCAATTATTAATAGTTTGGAAAATAAACTTTGGTAATTCTTTTCCTTTAGAAGAAGTTTTAAGGGATGGTTTTCACCTTCATTATTGAAATTCATATGAAGAAAATTGTGCTAAGTGTCATGAATGAAGTGTGATTTTGATGGAAACTTAGGAGAATTTGTTTTTATATGTGATCATTAAATTAGATTAACAATTTATTCATTATCTAACCAATAATAGGTTAAATCCTTTTAATTTCTCTAGAATCTTTTTCTATTCGTCATGAAGAATTATTTGACAAATGAAGTATAAAGGGAAAGAACCATTACTCAACAAAGTTAGTTGTAGTTCTACAATATGACTACCATTTATTTAGCCATTAAGATTTGGTATTAGTAATTTTACAATAATTGCATATAGGATGTAAATTCAATACATCTTCTTTTTATGACAAAATGTCTTTACAAATTTATTTGTGGAGTTTGTTATGTTTAAGATAAGTTTAGAGGAAATGTATCGTGAAGATGCATATATGGAGAGCCTTGGAGTTAAAGAACAAGATTTTAAGTATTTAGAAAAGTTAGAGAAAGATAGACGAAGATCAAGATGGGAAGAGCATTGGAGTTGAACTTAAAGTTAAAGATAGAAGATAAAGTTCAAAAGTAGAATTTAATAGGTTATTATGAGTCAATTTTGGTCTAAATCTATTTTTGGTCTTGCCATATTGTCTAAGGGCTCATATCTTACATATTGCATTCATTTCTAGATATTTGTATATAGGATGTATAATCAAGAGCTTTTCTACCTGATTGTTTGTTGATGATTTCACAAAACTATCAAACTTCTTTTATGCTCAAAACTGTAAGTATACAAGTCATAACTTATAGTAAAGAATGGATATCGATCCCACAAGGACTTTAGCTTAGGCACCACTTAATTTAGGTTTTACTTTGTTTAAGAAACAAATTAACAATGAACAATGAAGTGGGAAAAGTGCTGGAATTTGATAACCAATTTTTGAGAATATGAGTCACTTCTATCCCTATTTTCCTTCCCTCTTATCTTCTTGATCCAATTATGCTTGACCCAAGATTTCCTAATTTTAATTACCCTCTCTAAAGGTGTAATTAGTTGACCCTAGTTGAAATGGATTAGAATAAGTTATGCTATCTCTAGACTTACCAACTTCTCCTAACTAATCAACCATATTTTAAGCACTCCTATAAGTGATTTTAAGCAAATAGCCAAGATCTCTCTTTAACTATTTTGAAAAACATGAACATTTATAGGTCCATTGGGAGCTAACTCTCGTTACAATATCTAACTCAAATGCCTAAACTCACCCTCTTGGTCTATTGAATGGTATAAGCATAATAAATATAACAAAGCACCATTTATTGAATAAAAAACACAGGAGTTCCACTTCAAGAACAACTCCTACAAAGTGTTTTGCTACTCATAACAATAAATAATCCACCAATATGCATGTTTTCCATACTAAAAAGTAGTAAGGAGAATAAGAAGTAAACTAAATAAAGCTTTGAAGTCTTCCTTTGCACTCCAAGAGAGCTGGAAAATTTAGCTATGGAGTCTCTTTGTGTCTTTCAAGGAAGATGGTGTTTCTTCTCTTGAGTAGCCACCAAACCCCTCCAAGTTGCTTCATTTGGATGTCCCCTTAATGATTCTTGGAGGCTCCTAGGGTTTAGAACACTTATATATGTCAAAATTAGAGTCCCAACACTTAAAATGCTGTGTTTGACATGTCCAAGAGTCAGCTTCCCTATCACCCTTGTGGCCTATTCTAAGGGTGATAGAAAGTGGTCATCTAGGGTGCACTACACTTTTCCAGCTTCCGACACTATTCAGTATTTTGTTCATAACGTCTATGCATGACCTTTTATTGACTTGAAATTTGAACTGTGACCTACTAATAGGTTTCTGTTGCTCCCATTGAAGTTTCATAGCCATTTGATCCCTAAACTTATACCTAATGCCTCATCTACATTAGTTATACCACATCCAATACCAAATTTTTGCTACCTTCCAACTCTCTGCAACCACCACTCCTTTGGTGATAACTCCTTCTCAAGGACTCCAATTAACTTCAAATTATAAGTGCAAGCTCTTAAAATGTTTATTTTGCTCCCCTCCAAACTTTATGGTCATATAAGGTCTACAAGTCTACGTAATAGGTCATCTAAATCACCTACCACACGTTCATAGTTGAAATTCTGATACCTACAAAATACACCACCAAAGTGCATCAATCCATCCTTCAAATAAGCTCCAATTCTACCTTAAAAAACTAAGTAAGAGAAATAAACAATAAAACACTTCAAAGATCATGAAAATATGTAAAGGATGGAAAAGATCAAATAAACTAAAGCTAAAACACATAAAGAAACACTTTAAACACCTAAAAAAAAACCTTGAAACATAACCTAAAAGCACACTTATCATTGTTGTAAGTGAATATCCTCCTAATGGATAAAATTAGATTTGATTTTGAATTGATTTGAGTAGATGTCAAAGAATGGATGATTAGGTTAAATGGTTAATAAAAATGTGAACTAAATATTGACGAGACTTGTGTATTGTGTTGATTAATTAATGAAGTGGTAAGTTAATATGGTAATGTGTATGAATGAGTAAAAATATGATGTTGAAATTAGTAATATGTGAAGGAAAGTTGGTAAATTAGATTAATATGATTGTGTTAATTCATGTAATTAACTTTAATTGTTTAAAATGGGGTTAAAATGTGTTTGATGATGTTCAGAATATCTTAAGAGTTATTTTGGAATGAATTTGGTGTGAAGCATAGTTTGAAAACCAGTCTAAGCTATATATTGGTTGGCCAGTTGAAGCGAGATGAACATTCCAACAGCTAGAAACCAATGAAAACTTACGTTTAATGCATTAGAACATTAGGAAATGGTAAAATGGCTTATTTTAGGTTCTAAAACTATAAATAGGTGTTTTTATATAAGTTTTATGCAGTAATGTTGTGAGAAACAATCATACAAAATGCGTTGAGCATTGTTTATGAGATTTTGTGTTTAAGTTTTGTCGGTGTTATGAAGTTTATGTGTTACATTCATTTTAAGTATAGCGTGATCCTTTAAACATCTTGATGAGTAAAGTGTCATATTTTGGAAGGGATTGTAAGAAGAGTGAAATTGAGAAAAGAGTTTTGTATTTTTTAGATTATCCTTAAATGTTAAAAAAAGGAAAGTTATAAGGATATTCTTAAGCCTTAAAGAGAAACGAGAGAAAGGTTATCCTTGAGCCTTGAAAAAGGATTGTAAATGTTTTCCCTGGGATTTGAAAAAGGATTTATTAACTATCATTTTATTTTTATTATTATAGTTAAAATCTCTATAAGGTTTGTTAAGGGCTAGATGAGAAAGTGGACATCTCTAAACTAAGATAATTCAATTGTTTTTTTCTCTTCCCTTCTCCTTCATTTATTTAAAAATTTGCTTCTTATTTATATTGTTTGAATTATTTTTTATTTAGCATTTGCTTGATTATTCATTTAATTCGGTGAATTAGGAATTGAATTTTAGCCCCCGTATACTTGGGAATTGGTGAACTTAGATATTAATTAACTTAGAAACAAAATTTTAAAGCTTCTAATTCACTCTCCTCTTAGTTTTCATAAGGATAAACAATTGGTAGTAGAGCATGAGTCTCACATTAAAATAATTCTAACAATCAATAAGTAAACATGGATATCATTTTTAAGAGATTACATAGATTTACCCTTACATAGATTTACCCCCTTATTTGATGGAGATAACTTTTTGATTTGGAAAAAGAAAATTAAATTCTTTATAGTAGGTAAAAGTGTAATTTTATGGAATATAATTGTGGAAAGATCCTAAGTCCTTACAAAATTAGTAAATGGAAAATTAGTTTTTGAAGTGGAAAAAGAATGGAATGATAAGGATGTGGAACTAGGGTCTTTAAACAATAAGGCCTTAAATATTTTACATTATACACTAGATAGGAACGTGTTTGATCCTGTTTCAATGTATACATCTGCTAATCATATATCGTATAGATTAGATACGATGTATAAACATACCAAGAAAATTTGGGGAGGGAAGGATGAGTCATATAAAGATAAAGGTTCGTACACTTGTTTTCTAGGATATGAAGTGGTACATTCTTATTTAAAGTCTTGTATAAATGACAACGAAACCTCTTGGTCAAATTCTTATAATGATGAAGATCTTATTGATTTATCTTATGATGAAGTATTACATTATTTAAAAGTGTTGCTTAGGAATAGGAAAAAATTTTCTGTTAGGCATAAGGAAACCTTGAAGTTATTAGATGCATGTAAAATTGAAATTGAGAAATTTAGGCATGATTTAGAATTGAAGAAGGTAGAAAATGATTATGAACAAAAATTGGTAGAAAAAAATATTTCCTTAAACAAACAATTAAAACGAAAGAATGAGAATGTTATTAAACATTGATTGATATCTGGTCCTGATTGCAATCTTAAGTACATTAGTTTCTGCTATCTTTAATTGATAATACCATAATCTCAAATCAAATTTAGTAAGCACCTGAGCTCCCTGTAACTGATCAAGTAAATCATCTATCTTCAGTAAAGGATACATGTTCTTCATTGTCACTCGATTCAACTGCCTATAGTCAATACATAATCTCAAAGTCACATCCTTCTTCTTAACAAACAAAATTGGAGCTCCCCAAGATGACACACTAGATCTGATAAAACCCTTATCCAATAACTCCTGCAATTGAGTCTTAAGTTCCTTAAGCTCCACAGGTGCCATTCTATATGGAGGAATCGATATAGGAGCAGTACCTGGAACTAAGTCAATCACAAACTTCGACTCCCTTTCTGGGGGTTAACCTAGTAATTTAGTAAGGAATACATATGAGAAATCATTAACAACAGGAATATCTCATACAGTTTGTTTAGTTCAGGTATCAGATACATAGGCTAAGTAAGCCTCACATCTACCTCGAATCAATCTAGGAGCATTCGTTGAGGAAATCAACCTAGTAGGCACTACTTGACTAACACCTTGAAATATCACCCTTGGTTGATTAAGGGATTCCATAGTCACTTCCTTAGTATAACAATTCATTACCGCCTTATGTACAGTAAGCCAGTCCATACCTAATATGACCTCTATCTCCTTCAACTGCAATACTATCAAATCAGCCTTCAACTCTACTTGATCAATCCGAATGATACACACTTTATAGACCTCCCTACTCACTATAGTACTTCCTACTGGAGTACTTACTTCTAAGTCACATTTCATTACCTGTCTTTGACAATGTAGTTTAGATGTTAGACGTGGTGCAATGAATGAATGTATGGATCCTTGATCTAATGAAAATGCCTCAAATTGCGAGACAATTAACACACTTGCAACAACATCTGTGGAGTTTTGTGCCTCCTATCTGGTGATGGCAAAGAGCCTAGCTTGAGGCCGCGGATGGCTACTCCGTACCTCAGTCCTTGTTGAACTAGTTTTGCCTCTACCTCTGCCTCTATGTCCTATTTCACTAGCTCTACTCTATTGGATAGTTGTCTAAGTTACTGATCCTCATCTCACTCCAGACTATGCTCTATAGATTGCAGGATAGTCTCTAAGCTGATGTTCAAGAGAGCCACAATGTAAACAAGCTCCTGTTAACCTCCAACAGTCTATATCATGTTTCTTTCCATAATGTTAACAACCAGGCATCTGTTGTCTTTGCCCTAAAGAAGTTTGTCCTCCAAATGCCTGACCTCTGTCACTACTATTCTTAGAACAACCACCTCTTGGTCTAAATCCTGACTATCTTGATGTATTATGGGATTGGAATTTTCTATTCTAACGTTTATTGAATTTCCTACCAAAATCAGGTTAGGACTCACTGTCTATCTTCATTTTGAACTCCTGCCTGTACTCTCCTTATCCATATTTTAGTAACTACTCAATTTGCATCGAGGCAGCTTTCAGCTCAATAAAGCTACGTAAATTCATAATGGCCAGTCTCATTCTGATCTCTATATTCAGTCTGTCTTTAAATTGCCTACACTTGTCTTCTTCAGTCGAAATTAATGTAGTAGCATATCCCATTAATTCATTAAATCTCACCTTATACTCAGCTACAGTCAGCCTTCCCTATTTCAGATATAAAAACTCTTTCATTTTCTTATGTAGGTAAATCTTGGGCATATAGTTCTCTTTAAATAACCTTAAGAAGTCTTCCTAAGTAAATCAACAAGGTTGGGTAAAACTGCTAAGAACTGTCTTCCACCACTGATAAGCTAAACCATGTAGCAGCAAGATTGTGTAATCAAACCTTTCATCTGACTCACAGTCCATCTGATCGAATACCCGCTCCATTATTTCCAACCAAATTTTGCTTGGGCAAGGTCTGTACTTCCATAGAAGTCCACAACTCTTTTCTTTTTTGAGTTTATCATACCTCCTCTCTCTCCTCTCAAGGATTCTTGGAGGCAATTGAGGGGCCTATGGTACTAGAGACTCTTTATAGCTCCAATAGACTCAAGGTGAGCTGACTCTGGGATTTGATCTCTTATCGTGAAGGACCTATATCAAACAATAAGGGTAATCACTAGATGATTCTCTCAATATATATCATGTTTACATACTATTATATATGCCCCCAAGGATGCCAAACCATATTCTGATACCAAAAATGTAACACCCCATTACCATAGAATATATACCCGAACTTCCAAAGGATATTCAAGAATATACCCTATGTGAATGGCATGTTAAAGCAATCATGATCATTATTAAGGCATCCTAGAACATAAATAATCTAAATTTATCATTTAATTTCAAAGAAAATATCATTTATAAAGCCACTGCATCTTGTCATCCATGTGTATTTACAAAACCAAAATATCAATATTCTATATAACATGTACAACATGAAATGAGAAAACTAATAAACATATTTTATTTAAGCTTCACAGGTATTAGTTGGCCAAACCTTTGAGCCATTCTTGAGTCCATAAGTGATAAAACTAAAATTTTTAATAGATTTCCATAGTAACTATGTCTCCTCAGTACTGGAAAAGTAGCATTTACAATTTTGATGATTTCTAAAAACTCAGTGAGTGAACCATCATTGATGTACTCACTCGAGTCAAAACACAAATTTCACAATTATGCAACCAAAATTCTCAA
>JAOXYD010092961.1:0-11960 GCA_028565735.1 Pinacopodium congolense
TCTTTTTTAAATTTTTTTACAGTTATTTTATTAATTGGTCAATCCTCATTTATAGGCGTATTTAGTTAATTTGATCAGTCTTTGGTAACTAGAAAAGCCTTAAGCAATTAGATTATAGAAGATGATGATGATGATGTAAACCAACAAAGAGAGAATCTTTTCCATATAAGATGTGATATAAACGATAAGATTTGCAATCTTATAATTGATGGAGGGAGCTGTGTGAATGTGGCAAGTGTTAAAGTGGTTTAAAAATTAGGCTTAACAACTATTAAACATCCTACACCTTACAATCTGCAATGGCTTAACGAATCGGGTAAGGTTAAGTTGTCTAGGCAAGTGTTAGCTGCATTCAAAATTGAGAGATACAAAGATGAGGTTTGGTGTGATGTGGTGCCTATCAAGCTGGACATATATTTTTAGGGTGCCCATGGCAGTTTGATCGGCGAGCAATCCATGATGAGTACAAGATTCGAGATTCATTCACCATAGATGGCACAAAATACACTTTTTCTCCTCTTTCACCAAAGCAAGTTTATAAAGACCAATTGAAATAAGCGAGGTTGAGTGAAATGAGTGGTAAGAAATGAGTACAAACACCAAGGGAAACATCAAACACAACGGGAAACACTTCATTAAGAGATAAACATGAGGGGAAAGGAGTGAGCATGGCTGTAAGAGTGGGGGATGTGAGAGATGCATTCTTGGCCAAGCATTAGATGCTACTTTTTCTGTATAACGAAGCTTATTTATCACATGAGTACCTTGTTAACCATGATTTTCCAAGTGTGATTGTTTCTATTTTACAGGCTTATGATGATCTATTATAAGAAGATATGCCGAGTAGATTACCACCTAAAGATTGAATAGAGCATCAAATTGATTTTATAGCAAGTGTACAATTGCCGAACCAACCAGTATATAGAACAAACCTAGAGGAGACCAAATAAATTTAGTGGTAAGTAGAGAAATTACTAAAAAAAGGCTATATACATGAAAACCTTAGTCCGTGTTCAGTTCCAATCCTATTAGTGCAAAAGAAAGACGTATCATGGCGTATGTGTGTAGACTGCTGTGCCATCAATAAAATCACTGTAAAGTATCGTTACCATATCCCTAAGTTAGATGATATGCTTGATGAGTTGTATGGTGCATTTTTGTTTTCCAAAATTGATTGGAAATCTGGTTACCATCAAATTAGAATTAGAGAAGGAGATGAATGGAAAACAACATTTCAAACTAAATATAGACTGTATGAATAGTTGGTAATGCCTTTTGGTTTATAAAATGCACTCGACCTTTTATGGAACTTATGAATAATGTATTGCGTGAATTTCTAGGAAAATTTGTAGTAGTTTACTTTGATGATATTCTGGTCTATAGCAAATCACTTGATGAGCATGTAGAACATCTAACTAAAGTGTTGCATGAGCTTGGAGAAGAGAAGTTGTATGTTAATTTGAAAAGAAATGTTCTTTTTACACAAAACTTGTTGTGTTTTTGGGTTATGTGGTAAGTGCAAAGGTATACAAGTAGATGAAGAAAAGGTAAGGGTAATTGAGGAATGGCCTACCCCTAGGACAATTAGTGATGTTAGGAGTTTTCATGGGTTAGCTAATTTCTATAGATGATTTGTAAAGGATTTTAGCTCCATTACTACACCATTCACTGATATAGTTAAAAAGAGTGTAGGATTTAAGTGGGGGGATGAGAAAGAGAGGGCATTTAACTTGTTGAAAGAGAAGCTTAGTACAACACCTATCTTAGCTTTACCTAACTTTGCTAACACCTTTGAAATTGAGTGTGATGCTAGTGAGGTTGGAATAGGGGCTGTCTTAATGCAGGATAGAAAACCAATTACATATTTTAGTGAAAAACTTAGTATGGAAACCTTAAACTACCTAACTTATGATAAGGAAATGCATGCATTGGTTAAGGCATTAAAAACTTGGCAGCACTATTTGTGGCCAAAAGAGTTTGTTATCCATACTGATCATGAATACTGAAATACATAAAAGGTTAACACAAACTTAGCAAAAGACATGTAAAGTGGGTAGAATTCATAGAGACATTTCCACATGTGAACAAGTATAAACAAGAAAAGGAAAATGTCGTAGCAGATGCATTATCTAAGAGACATGCATTGTTAAGCACGTTAAATGTTAGATTATTAGGATATGAACATATTAAGGATATGTATAATTATGATCATGACGTTGGCAATGTACTTAAGGCATGTGAGAAATCTGCATTTGGGAAGTTCTTTAGGTATGAAGGGTATTTTTTTAGAGAGAATAGGTTGTGCATTCTCCAATGTTCCTTGAGAAAGTTATTAGTTAAAGAATCACACGGAGGAGGTTTAATGGGTTATTTTGGTATTAAAAAGACTCTTGACATTTTGAATGAACACTTATTCTAGCCACACATGAGGAGAGATGTAGAAAGAGTATATGGGAGATATGTGGAGTGTAGGCAAGCTAAATCGAGAGTTCAACCCCATGGGTTGTATAAACCATAACCTATACCTAGTGAACCGTAGGTAGACATTTCCATGGACTTTGTTTTGGGTTTACCTAGGTCTAGGAAAGGTCATGACTCAGTTTTTGTAGTTGTTGATAAGTTCTTTAAAATGGAACATTTCATTGCATATCATCGAACCAATGATGCATCATATATTGCTGAATTGTTCTTTTTTGAAAATTTTCGCTTGCATGGAGTTCCAAAAACTATTGTTTTTGATCATGATGCAAATTTTTGAGTTATTTTTGGAAGACTTTGTAGGGCAGGTTAGGAACAAAACTTTTGTTTTCCACTACTTTTCATCCACAAATAGACAGTTAAACTGAAGTGGTAAATAGAACTCTAGGTTCTTTATTGTGTGCTACAATTTAAAGAAACTTGAAAATATGGGAAGAATCCTTTCCATTCATTGAATTTGCTTACAATTAAACCATACACAGTGCAATTGGGTTTTCACAATTTGAAATCATTTATGGCTTTACTCCTGTCTTTGTTAAATCTTGTTCCATTACCATTAGGTGAAAGACATAACTTGGATGGAAAGAAAAAAACTGAGTTAGTGAAAAAGCTTCACGAAAATGCAAGACAAAATATTGAAAAAAAGACACAGCAATATGGAAATCAAGCAAACAAGGGTCGAAAGCAAGTAATATTTAAACTTGGCGATTGTTTTTAGGTACATTTTAGAAAGGAATGGTTTCCCAACAAATGAAAATCCAAGTTGCAACCGCACGGAGATAGACCATTTCAAATGGTGAAAGGATCAATGAGAATGCGCATCAGATTGATTTTCCAGGTGAATAAGGTGTTCATACTACTTTCAATGTTGCTAATTTATCTCCTTTTGACTTTGTAGATAAAGAAGCTAATTTGAGGACAAATCCTTTTAAGGAGAGCGGGAATGATGGAGATCAAGCATCACAAGTGGCTTTAGGCAAGACAGAAGAATTGTGACGTGTTGGAGAACCTTCGAAGTAAGGAGAAACATTTAAACAAGCTCAAAAAAGTGATATTAGAGAAAAAGATCCATTGGAGAATCTTGGAGGCCTAATGATAAGGTTGTAGGATAAGCGTGCTAAAGAGGTTCTTAACAATCTAATGGTGGATCTATATGCAAGAGAAGAAGATAAAACACTTGGGAACACATCACTAAGGTTTATTAAGATGATTCAAGGCTTGGAGTAATGTGTTGGACTTGTTGAAGAAGGTTGGATCCGATGCACAACTTGAAACAACTCATTTGTTACAATTAGGCTGCTTTGAGCATCTTTGGGCCAACTGCTTGTGCTTCTTATTTTATTTATTTATAACTTTTAGTTATGCTATTTAGGACTTAAATAAGTGGATTCTAGTCTTAAATAAGCCTAGTTACATTTTTTAGGTTTGTTTAGGCCTAATCAGATTGTTTTAAGATTATTTGTTAGGAAGTTTCTTCTCTTAAACTAGGATGGGCCAAAACCTAATTCCTAACCTTATGAATTTTGTCCAAGTCATTAAGGTTAGTATATAAACCCCTTATTTCATGTAATGTGGTAGATTTCATTAATTGAATATTCAAAAAACAAATTGAGTGTTCTTTTACATTACTTTAGAGAAATCCTTTCTTGGTGTTCTTTAAATACTTGGTTTTCATTCAAGCAAGTGCTTGGGAAGATCAAACCCATTCCTTATCACCCTTAAACCTTCCTAATTTCTGTAAGTGTGGAAAAAATACCTTCTGAGTTTTTAAATCAAACTTGCTCAATATTGAACGATTCTTGGACCTTAGATTCTTGATTTGTGCTTCTTCCAATCAAAGGTGAATAGTTTATCAAGTTTGGCATCAGGTTTTATCATCAAGTACTTTAAAGCTGCATGATCATTGTAAACAATGACTTTAGAGAAAGCAAAATTTGATCTAAACTTATCAAAAGAAAATACAACCATCAACATCTCTTTTTCTATTATGGTCTAGTGGCGTTGTGTGTTGTTTAAATTCCTACTTGTACAATGGATAAGTTGAGTAGTATAAATAGATCTTTTTATAACGTTAAAAGAGATTGAGAAGAGAAGGTTTTTTAGAGCACAAGTCTTTTATCACTATATAAGAGAAGTTTTTTTTTCAGAGAATAAATCTTTTATCACTATATACGAGTGTTATATGAGCCTTCTTTCTTCAAGTCGTGTTTTTGGTACTAATGTTTATATGTGAGGCTTAAATTCATTAAGGTATGCATTCATTCTTCAAGCCTTTTGATTACATTGAGTAAAGTTGAGCAAAGTAATTTTCTACTGTTCTTATGAGTTTTTGAGAGGTTATTCTTGAGCCTAAGAAAAGAAGTGAGTGAAAAGGTTCTCTTTTATCCCGTGAAAAAGGATTGTAATTAAATGGTATTTTATTTTTGAAGTTGAAATAAGAACTAAATCTCAATAGTGATGTTAGGAACTAGACTAAGAGCAAGTGGATAGCTTCGAACCAGAATAAATCCGGTGTCTTTCTCTCGTCTCTTACTATTTTTTATTTCGCACTTATGATATTTTCTTGATAGGGTGAATTTGTGCTAATTATTCAAGCTTCTAGAAATATTACTGTGTTGAGTCTATGAAAGATTTTTAGACTAATTCAACCCCTCTTAGTGCCATAACAAACCTAACAATTAGTATCAAAGTGTAGCTATAACAATAGATAAATTCTAATGAATTAGTGAGTAAAGATCATATAGCATACCTGATGCATAACTTTGCCTCCTCTTCTTCTAGCCTTGAAGGTCAAAATACACATAGGGCACCTTAATTTAATGGGAATAATTACTCGTATTGGAAAACTAGGATGAGAACCTATTTAAGAAGTGAGAGTATTAATTTGTGGCTTGTTGTTTTTGAAAAGACTACCCTAACTTCAAAACTACTAGGAAATTAGCTAGTGATTAAGGATGATAAAGAACTAAATGTCGAAAAAAAGAGATTAGCTTCATTAAATAGTAGAGCCATGCATATTTTATTATGTGACCTCAGCATTGAAGAGTTTAATAGAATTTCAATGTGTGACACTGCATATGACATATGGCATACATTAGAAATTACACATGAAGAAACGAATCAAGTAAAAGAAAAAAAAATAGCATGCTTACTCATTAATTTGAATTGTTTAAAATGATGCAAGATGAAAATATTTCTTTGATGTATGCTCACTTTAAAAATATTGTTAGTGCTTTAAAGGGTCTAGGTAAGACCTATTCCAACGTTGAGCTTGCTAGGAAAATCTTGAGGTCTCTACTAAAGTCTTAGGAATATAAAGTGACAATAATATAAGAAGTGAAGGATCTCAACGTTTTGTCACTCAAAGAGTTGGTCGGTTAACTACTTACACATGAAATGGTGCTAAAGGACACACAAAAAGAAAATGCACCCAAAAAGAAGAACATCGCTTTTAAAGCAAAAAAAAAGAAGGATGAAGGCAAGAATGAAGAATCATCTTATGGAAGTGGTGAAGAAGAATCTGTTGCACTTATTACAAGAGGTTTAAGGAAGCTCATCCGAGGAAAAGCTCCAATCTACAGGAAGGAAGGTAACTACTCTAAAACAAAAATTTCAAATATAATATGTTTTAAGTGTGGTGAAAAAGGAGATTTGAGGTCGCATTTCCTGTATGTTCAACTGTATGTTCAAGAAAATGAAAAGGAAGAAAAGAAGGAAGGGAAGGAAAAGAAAAATTACAAGAAGAAAGCATTAAAAGCATCATGGAGTGAGTCAAGTGAATCCAAAAAAGAGGAAATAGCAAACATGTGTTTCATAGCTCATGATGAGGTAAGTATCCCTAACCCAAATGACAAAGTTGAAATTGAATACACATATGAAGAACTATTAGACTTTGTAGGAGGTTTAGCTAAGAAAAAGAATGCTTTGCATGATAAAAACTTGGAATCCATGAAAGCAATAAATGAGTATAAATTATAAAATAATAATCTTACAAAGGACTTAGATGTAATGACCAAAGATAATGATGAATTACTAAATGAAAATATGGCCTTAAATAAAAAAGTACAAACACTTAAAGAATCATTATCGAAGTTTACAAAAAGGTAAAGGAAAACTAGAGAACATGTTAAGTATTCAGAAAATGGGAAACAATAAAAATGGCTTAGGGTATAGTAATGGAACACCAACTAGTAAAACCATTTTTGTTAAGGGAATGAATTTAGAACATGATTTCCCTAAGGTTATTCAAAATACATCATTAATTAGAACCCATCCTAGGCATCATGCATTCATATATGCATCAAGACTTTTAAAAAAATTTCAACGTCGATTTAATGATATGAGAACCTTCACCCAACCTAGGAAAAAACCTCATCAAAAGTTCCATTATAAATCAAGGAATACATATAGACCCTTCACTTCTTTATTTTACACTTATTGTGAAGAAACAGACATGTGCGTTATTTTTGCTATGATCTTCTGAGAAATATGAATGCAATTTTGCTTCAGGCGCAAAAGGTACAAACCTAACACTCACGAACTCAAGTTAATATGGGTACAAAAATTTCGTTGAATTTATATTTTGTAGGTACCTTAGAAAATAAAAGAGATCGTCATTGTTGAACCAAGTAAAGATATGGTAACAAACATGTTAAAGGTACCTAATTATAGTGAGATGTTTGTAAGAATTGTTTGGAATCCTTGTTTATTTTTCGAATGAAAACTGATTATTTTATGGGACCATCGACCCTTTGATCGACCAAATAAATTGTTCGATCAACTGAGTATTTGTCAGTTGACTAAATATGTTGTTAGGTCAATCGACTGTCTATCGGTCGACTGATATAAGTGGTTCGATCAACTGATCTAAAAATGATGTGATATAATAGATCCCATTCTTCTTTTTCCTTCTCTACTTTTTCTCCTTCTCTCCTTCCTCTCTCTTCAACCGCCATAGACGTTGTGCTCCGAGCTCCTCCACTCTTCTCTTCGTGCCTTAGAGCCTTCAAAACACTAGTTTTAACCTCTAGAACGCTTTACTACCTGATTTTACCATTTTTTCCATTAAAAAGATCCACCATCGCAACTTCTGCATCTCCAATGTCTTATTTTTATGCTCCTCCCTCTCCAACGAGCTTCAAGTGATGACGAAGCATCCATTTAACTCTTAGTAACTTCGTAGTCCTTAGCCCTCTATCCTATTGCTTCAACTCAGCAATTGTTTGCATCAATTTCAGATTCTTAGAACTTTAAGGTTTTTGAATTGGGATTTTTTTCTTAAATTGAGAAATTAGCCTGAATTAATTGTAGTTTCTTGTAATTAGAAGCATAATTAGGATTTTAGAACATCTAATTGCATATGTGCATACTCAATTTTATTTTTCCCAATTTCTAGATTTTGTGTTTAAGTTTTATACGAATTTTTTCTTAATTTGTTTTTTGTGATTTCTTTAAAATTGATCCTGTTATACTTGAATTAGATGCTCGTCTAAGGGTTGTGTGTAGTAATTGCATGGTTTTAAAATTTAATCCTATTTTTCTAAATTTTAGATTTACAATTTAGGGTTTATTTGAATTTCTGGTTAAATTATTGAGTTTTTAATAAAATTAAGGTGTTTAAAATTCATTTAAAATATTTATTTAATATTTTTGTTCAATAAATTTCATTAAATTTCTAAATCATTTGTTTTCCTAATTATTAGGAATTATGTTTAGGATTTATGCATTTCTGAAAGTCAAACCTTTGAAATTACCATTATTTCAAATATATTTTGATAAGTCTTAGTATTTTAAAACAAAATTTCTTTTCATAGAAAAATGTTCTTATATAGTGTGAATTAAGGTGATTATAAGTTTTTGTCCTATGCATATCATGCATGCATATAAGAATGTGTTTATTCTTTAATCCTTTCAAAGCCCTTAGTCATCATTACCTCTTATCTTTAAAAGTTAAAGTGTTGACTCTAACATTTTGTATCTCTTATGTGCTTTATCCACTCTTACAACTATCTTAGGTGTTTTATTCTTACTCTTTAATTCATGCTCTTGTACCTTTAGAATTTCTATCATGGTTAGGACTTGAGGTGGTAGTACTGCTAGAGATAAGAGATCCCAATATAGCTAAGATAGTGATTATCGATATGTATATTTTGATCAATTCCAAGACTATGCTATTAGGAAACTATCTAACAATCATGTCATTTCTCCTAATCATCTAGATTTATTCAAAGAAAATGGCCTTGTTCAACTTTTCCTTGATAAGGGTGGGAGCCTTTTCTCATTCTTTTATCCAAAATGTGCCCCACAGTTGTTCAACTCTTTTACTGCAACCTTAGAGAAGTTAAGGAGAATGATAAGTATATCCTTTTATCTAAAGTAGAAGATGTACCTATTCGTTTATCTTGAGAAATTATCAACAACATTCTTGGCATTCCTATTTGTGAGTTGTTCTCCTATTATGATTATATGTCAAAATTTGATGCCACTCATTCTATAACTAAGAGAGTTAAGACCATCTTTGAGTTAGAGAGTAAGGAAGGAATTACATAAAAACTTAAGGATGTTATAAACTTGGGCTCTATACCAAAATTCCATAACCTTTTCATTAAATATAACTTTCTCTCCACTAGTGGTCATTCTAATGACCTAGGATACGATGACCTTTGGTTTTTATCTACCCTTATACTTAGTGAGAGAATCCACTAAAGTGATTTCATTTTGTATAATATGATCTATTTTATCCAAAGTAAGAAAAGGGGCCAACATATTCTCTATCCTTTGATCATTGGACACATCGTCCGGTATTTTTCCATTCCAGATATGAAAGATGACTTTAAGTAGTATTTATTTATTTTATCAAAACTCTTTAAAGCGCATGAGATTTCAAATTGTTGATGATCATATTATTCAACCTTGTCATCGAGAGCAGTGTTCAGCCACACCTATACTTCCTAATGATGTTTAGACACAACGCTCTGCCACCCCTGTATTGCATAATGATCCTACCACTCCTATACTTCCAGTTGATGATGGTGATTCTACACTCTATGGTGGAGATACTGAGCTCGTTCAGAGTTAGATTGTATCTCTTCCTTCAACTGGTGATGAGGATATCTCTGCACCTGTTCGTAGTACATCTGCTAACCCTTTACTCATCCCTTCTAAGTTTGAGATCACTCTCATCCATTTCAAACTTACCTATATGGTGCGTCACTGAGCTTCACGAGCATTCTACCGAGCTTCACAAGCATTCTACTCTATTTCGTGAGTAAAACGCCTTACTACAAGAGATTCTCTCCCGGTTTCCTCCACGACCTCCTTCAAATCCTTGAGGATTTTTTTTTGTTTTGTATTGATGTACAAATGCCACTTTTTGATATTTGACACTTTTTATTTAGTTATGATATTGCCTCCTTCTTATGAAGGCTTTTACTATGTTCTTGTTTAAAATCGCTCTCCTTCCTTTTGCCATCTTACTTAGTGTTTAATATGTCTTCTATTTATACTTTGTGCTTTTACCCTTTTGGTGATTCTAAAAAGGTGGGAGATGATTGTGATATTATGTCTTATGAAATAATATGTGTGTATAATTATATGTTAGGGTAAGGATATTATGCATACTTTAAGGGGGAGTTGCTATTCTTTGATTATGATTATCCTTTGATTTTGACATATTTAGGGGGAGTTTTGTGTCTTTCTTAATGTCTATCATATTTATAATATCACTTGGTTTTGTCATCACTAAAAAGGGGGAGATTGTTGAACCAAGGATGGTTTCACCTTATTTTGGTAATGATAAAACAAATTATATTACTAATGTTTGTTCCTTTTGAGTATGCTGAAAGAAAGGTTGTACAAAGCTTAAGTTTGATCATTCAAAAGGTCTTGAAACTGGAAATAGAAGAATTGCATGAAGACTCAAGCTTGAAGAAGTAGTGTTTAAGTTTTGATTAATGTAAACTTTGGTTGTCTCTTTGTTTGGTATGTTCAAGAGGCTAAAATGCGTTTTATTTCACAGGGAAAAATAAAGGGAAAAGCAAAGAGAAAAGGAAAAAAAGAGAGAGAGAAAATAAAGAAAAGAAAGATAAAAAAAAAGAGAGTTAGTTAAGCAATTTTTCACTCTGCTGGCTTCATACATCACTGGGTCAAAGTCTATGAGTGGTGTAATAACAAGTTGTGAAAGGTGGCTTGGTTAAGTAACCTGGGGTGTTTATAACAAGGTGTTCATTTTCACGTCTACAGGACCAAGTGACCTCCCAACCAAGCCTTTGCTCATTAGTGTTTGAGTGCGTTTGTGTTTATCTGTGTTCATTTTATATATAAGATGGATTGTTGTGAATTGGGTTGATATTTGAAGAAGGCATGATGTTAACCAAGTAGAATTATAATTCAATGGGAACGATTAGTTGCATGGCACTTTTGTAGGATCTTGCATGGTTAAATAAGTTAACTAATGATTTGAACTAATTCATCCATCTAGGACAAGTTTGCATTAAGAACTCAGTGAATTTCTTGATATTTAGTATTATGCTTTAGGAATTGAATTTGCTATGCATAATGATTACATGAGTTAAGCCATTATCAACCTTGAATTAGATGATATTGATTGTATTTGATTGCATAAATCATTTTGAGTTGCTTAGTTAACCTTTACCCATCCTTAAAAGGTTTTCATTGGATTGCCTAAGTGAGTTGCTTAAGGACAAGCAACAATTCAAGTGTTGGGGTGTTTTTAATGAACATTTTTATTGATTTTTATTGTATATATTGTTATGGTTTTGCTCATTTATTGTCTGAATTACACTAATATAGAGCTATTATTATTTATTTCAGATGTATGTTTGCGATGGAGCAAAATGTGAAGATTTTGATGTAATTAGAGCTTCTTTTGGTGAATAAAGAGGAGTTATACATTTGATGCTTAAAGCTCCATGGTCAAACGAGAAAAGTTCGATCGACCAAATGAAGAATCAAGGGAGGTCGTTAACCAAATGGCAAGGATTGGTCAACCAAATAAAGAAACAAAGAGGTCGGTTGACCAAATGGCATGATCAATCAATCGAATAATTAGTAACAAGTTTTTTGGTCAGCTATATAGAAAAATCAGTCGACCGAATGAAGACCGCAAGGAAGAATTGATTGACTGATACCCGCCATATACGTTCTTGTGTGCAACGTTTCATTTTAAAGTCAGCGTAAAATAAAATTGAAATGATGACGCACAACTTATTAAGCCCTAAAGCAACCTCCAGACGTATATAAAAGGAGGATTTGATAGACCAGAGATGGCAGAGGAATCGCGAGGGAGAGTCGAGAGTAGACCTGAAAACGGTTAATAAACTACCGATTATAGTTATAAAACTGCCAATTATGGTTTATGAAAATCTATAAACCTTAACCTAACCACAAGTGTACAGTTTAATTTACAGTTTGAGAACCGCCAGTTACGGTTTAACTGATAGTTTAACCGACAATTTACTGTC
>JAOXYD010092971.1:0-11960 GCA_028565735.1 Pinacopodium congolense
AAGTAATAAATTATTTAAGATTATTTAATAATAGATTAAAAAATATAAATATAAATATGAATTGGAGAATTTAAAATTATTTAATATTATATTAAAAAGATTATAAAGATGAATATGAATTAATAAAATCTTTAATGTATTATGTAAATTTAGATTAATTAAAAATTAAAAATTAAAAAATTAAGCTTTTAATAAAAATAGTCATAAATTAATTTATATACCAAAAATTAAATAAAAACATTTATTATTACCAAACATATAAAAAAGAAATAATATTTTTAGAATAAAATAAAAAATTAATGAAATATTTAATGTTATTAACTTAATTTAAAATTAATTAGAGATTAAAAATAATAATGTACATTAACTTTTAAATAAAATAATCATAAATTAATTTACACATAAAAAATTAAATAAAAATTTTATTATTTTCAAAAAAATAAAAGAGAGGAAAAAAGAATTATATGAACACTTTGCCCATATACATATACAAATTACATAAATCTGTTTAAAAAAATTAAAATAAATTAATTGAAAGGAAATTACAAGTAGAAACCAAATCAAATGTGTAACCCACACCACTAAACCACACTAATTCAAAATGTTCCGCACTTCCTAATCAGGCTTTGATCTAATCTATAAATTTTTATCATTGGAAGCTTTAAGAAACTATATCCTCACCATACCTTCTCTACTTATCAATGTATCTTAAAGGTTTTGTTCCTTTCGTCCTTGATATCCCTTTTTCCTTGTTACCTCCACCAATTTCGGTGGAAATTCCATCCACTTTGATCAATGGATTTTTCAACAAGCCGCAATGAGTCATCGGAGTTAGCGTCCTACCCAATCCTCCATAGTTTTCTTTTTAAATCTTGTATACTAGAGCACCCTCTCTTCGTCGTTTCACCTCCAAACTTTGCATCTTGTATACATCAATTTGTTTTTATTATACCTAAATCGAAGGGGATGAATGTGGGGCACAGAGGCGAGGAGCAGCACTCCAAGACTAGACCCAGGCAGTGGTTGGAGAGAAATGAAAGCAGTAGGCGGCATTAGTGATGGGAGAGAAAGTAGCAGACACGAGATGAGGATGGCGGTTGGGGGAAGAAAAAGACCTGACGGAGACCACACAGCAAGCGAATGGTGCCGTGAAGGAGGAGCAATTTGGGCAAGGCCATGACTCGGTGACGGAGAGTTTTGCATTGAGAAGAGAAACTGGAGAAGAAGAGGGGATAAAACATGATGCTAAAAAACGTAAATGGAGAGGCGGTCGGCAAAAAATTGAGATTTTTCACTTGAGTCCTAATATGGTGCCGGAACGTAAACCTGATTTGAACAAATGAATATCGAATGAGAACCTAACCCTGGGGTTATGCAAATGAAACTTGACATTATGAATCGCTAGTTCTGCTTTTTTAGTTTAAAAAAAGCTCCACAAATATTTCAAAGAAAAAATGATAATATTTTCAAATCTCATAATTTTATTCATGTTTATGATGATGATGATATTTTAATTGCTAGTACAAGAACATATAAAACATTTAAATGTATTTGCAAATATATGTTTTGAACATGATTTAACTTTATCTTAAACGACAGCAAAGATTGGTCATAATATGATAGAATTCTTATAAATAGAAATAGATGGTAACGAAATTAAGTTATAACCCCATATAATGGAAAAGTTACATTAATTTCTTGATAAATTAATAGATAAGAAACAAGTTCAGAGTTTTTAAGGCGTATTAAATTATGCCTCAGATTTCATACAAAATTTAACTGCTTTAAGACAACCTTTTCAACAACTTCTTAAAAAAGATCAAAGATTTGAATTTACTCCTTATTTGATTGATCAAGTTAAAAGGATAAAATCATTTTGTTTAGATTTACCAAAATTATATTTACCTTCTGATACAGATGATTTGATTCTAGAAACAGATGCTTCAAATGATATATGGAGTGGTGTTCTTAAATGTATTCATTATGATGATATTACTTCTAAAAAGATAAGAGAAGAATTATGCAGATATACTTCAGGATCATTTACAGATACGCAAAAGTGATGTCATATTAATGAAAAAAAATTACTTACAGTAGTAAAAAGTTGTTAGAAATTCTATTATTTCTTATTGCCTAAAAGATTTTTGCTAAGAACAGATAATATACAGATGAAAGCTTTCATTCATAATAATCTACCTTCAAAGCCAGAATACAAAAGATATATTAGGTGGCAAACCTATTTAGCTGAATATACTTTTGATATTGAGATTATTAAATCTGAGAAAAATGTTCTTGCAGATTTCCTAACTCGAGATGGTGCAAACTAATCTCAAGGATGAGATGTTGAAACTTCTGGCATAAATGTCAGAAGAGATAGATGTGTGCTCAGCACAAACCAAAGATTTGCTAGAAATAGCTCAAATGCCTCTTGTTCAACAAGAATTGGGAAATACTCTCCATTCAATGGGAAATATATTTCAGTTGAGGTTAAACAACTACACATATTATGAGAAGTAACTTCTCAGGATTGTGAACAAAGTTCCAACAGATGAAGTTTCAACTTCAAGCCAATCTGTTTCACAAATTACTTCGGTTGCAAGACCATCTACCCCTTTAATTCCTATCCCTATCACACCAGATAAATTTTACCCTCCAAAGAATCCTGAAAAACAGCCTATACCCAGTTCACCTGGATTGTCACAAGGTTTTGATAAGATGTCTTTAAGACCACAAACTACTTCTAACCCTCAGCAAAAGAATCCTATAATAGAATCTTTGGCTCATCAATCAATCTCTTTTCTCCAAGATCGGCATCCAGCCATTAAATTTCATCATGATGCCATGAAAGATTTATATTCACAGCCAAATACAGATTGTCAATATGTTGATTTCTCAGGAATCTACCCCAGAGTTAATTTCCTTCAAAGATCTGACCCTAGTATCATCCGTCACTGGTATGATTTCGGTGTTGTTAATAGCATCTACTTGACCAATCCAAAGTTCCCAGAACTAGATAATCTTCCAAGATGGATAAAGATTGGAGTCCAGGATTATTATATGAATAATCCCACTATAACTCCTAATGATCTTTTAGTTCTTAAGTTTCTGTCCGCAGGACCAGATTTTTTCGAAGACGAAAAATATGATGCCTTCCATTTCATTCAATTAATGAAGGCAGATTCATTATCCATTACTGTTGACACCAAAGTCCAAAAGTCTTTTGTCAAATTTGTAGAGCCTGATATCCATTATCGAAGAGCTATTGGGCTAAAAACCCTTTTGATGAGAATGGAAGCCTCTTACAAAAGAGGATTCAGGACTTATGGAGGAAAGAGTGCCTTATCTTCCATTATGATATCTTTTGCAAAGCAAACACCTCCTGCTGCTGATAAGCATATGTGGTTTAAGATCAGATTAATTGAATCTGGAGAATTGAGATTGCATCCAGACTCTCAACAACTATTTTGTCAGATGCGAAAGCATACTAAGGATATGTGTCCAACATGCCATGGTTAACATGGCGTAAAAAGGAAGGAACAAGATACGTCATCCGGTGCTAATCTTTACAGTGACTTAGAAGAGGACTAAGATGTGACATAAAGAAGGATGTGAAATAAAGATGTCGGCCACGACAAGAAAAGAATAAAGTTGTCTGCCACAAGCAGAATAAAGATGTCGGCCACTCCTTTGTCAAAAGAAGACGTCTCAGACGCGACAAGAAAGCTGACTCAAAAGAAGATTCGTTCTAATCTTTTAATGAGTTAGGTTGAAGTCCGGACTTCAAGTCCGTTTGTAAAATTTTGTATATATAGCCTCATTTGGTGTGTTTAGAGGCAAGCGACGAACATCTATCTTCTTCTTTCATATGTTTTGATCTTCTGTAATCTTCTTTCATTAGCAATATATATATTTCCAGTTTCTTTCAAAGTCTCTTCCCAGATATGACAACTTCTTCCTTATATTTGATCCACACATCTGATATGAGTAACTAATCTCACTCTGTGAGATTATATCCAAGCATTCAGAAGTCCACACTTCCACACTAAGGCTTACGCCCTGTGTAGGAAACGAACTACGGCTGAGCTGAGGTACTCTAAAGGGACGACAAGGGAAGTTACCTGAGTTTCAGGTTGGGGTTGCAATACCTGGTAAAAGTCTCATCGAACACCCGGAGTATTTTTGGTCAAAACGCCAAGGTAAGGAAGCGTGTTGGGCCTATGTCTGTAAGTATATAATCGCTACAGATTTTGTTTAGAAACTCATCATCATGTATATGGATCGATATATTGAAAATCTTTCAAGAAGTATGTTCATTGTAAATGGATAGATATATTGAAAAATTTGCAAGAAATTTTACTTCTTTAGAATTACAAGATGAAGCTCAAGCTAATCAGATAATCACTGCTTTATATCGTATGATTTCAAGATTACATACCAATAATGATCCTCATTCCAATGAGAAATTATATAAATCAATTTTACTCAATGATATGGTAGATAGTCTAGAAAAAATTAAGATGAAGATGCAGATCTATCAAGATTTGACTGTTTCAGATTCCATTGATAATTATGATAATACATCTCCTAATAGAATTATGAAAAAAGGAGCTGAGTATTTATCAGACAGTAATTCAAGTACTCATTCTAATATTCCGCAGACTTTTGTTCAAGATTCGCAGGATCCTAATGTGTGAAGTAGATCCTAAATCAATCCACCATTATCAAGTTTAGGTACCTAAACTAATTGAGGTACCCAAACTAATTGAAGCCCAAGACTTTAGCCAGTTTTAGTCATTTGGTCTGGTTTAATTGCAATTAGTTCATAATTTGCATATTGCATATCTTCCTATTTCACTCATTTTACTTCATTTTCGAATCAATCAAATCTTGGATTTCTAAGTGATTTTGCATCATTTAAGTTAATATTTCTTACATCTTGGAATCTGTTAGGTACAATACTTGGATGCTCTATTTTATACTACTTGTTGACAAGGTACACCTACCTTTGATTAGCCTGTGTTAGATTTTAATTTATATTATTTTGTTTAGACAACCGCAACACTTGTCCAGACTGACGTTTTGTGATCTCTTTATTAATGCTAGCGTTGAGAGTACATGTCTTGAGGAAAAGATGCCTCCCTAGAATCTGTTAAGGATCTTGCTAGAGGACAGTCTGCATTCCTTCAATAGAGCTAAACTTGAACAAAATTGGTTAGATTCGGATATCAAGATTGCTAACAGGCCACAATTAACCAAAGACTTAGATAGGATACGTTAAACTACTTGATAAGCAGGTTGCCTACTAATGAAAAGCTATAAGCATTCACTGAGTTTCGTAACGAGTTTAGTAGCTCCATACTTTACTAGCTAAAAGGGTAGGAAACAATAATATAGTTGTATTGTATTTTTGGTAGGTAAAACGCTAGAGCTTGGCTAGTAGATTCATCATCATCAAGTTCTGAGATTATGAACTCTCAAATATAAGGAGGTAGGGGGCTAGAGGAGGATGCCCCAAAGTCAAAGGTAAATTGTTAAGACTAGTGGGGCTTGAAGGAAGAGTGAGTCAGATAGAAGCACCATTAAGGTTTTGGTTCGACGGGGGATGAAAAGAGACAGAATGCAAGGAAGGAGGCTTCAAGGGAGGGTTCAACTACTGATTCGAGACCATGACAGCCTTATCAAAATTGTCAGAGAGACTAGTAGGGGGAAGGCAAGGGTTATGAGCTAGTTTTTGAGTGAAGAAAAAGTGAGGAAAAGGAAGCCTAATCATTCGCAAGTGCTAAAGAAGATGCCAAATTAAGGTTTGGGGAAATAAAATTGTTGGGGTGGAATTAGAGTTTAAAGTCACCAAATAAGGTGTGGGTTAGGGATAAGAGTCGGCTGGGCAAGGTCTGGAAAACTAGGATTAATAGATGTCATTAGAGGAGGTAAAGCAGAAGAGGGTAAGAGGGGAAGCACAGACTTGTGTGTAGATAAAGGGGGATAGGATGAAAAATGCGGTTTAGCCTTAGGGGTTGATGACATCTACTAGTAGCTACCCAAGGAGGACAGGCAAGGATCCATACTAGAAATGGGCCAGAGAAGTAAGAGAGGAGGGAAAAGGGAAAGGGAGTATTAGAAAATAATTATTAGATAAGATAATTGATTTGAATAAGATTAGATTTTATTCATTATATCTTAATCACTTATATATATATGATTTGTAAATTGTATTATTCTTATCGTTACTCAATACAAAAACAACCAAAAGTATTTTCTCCTTTATCTGATTGGGAGAAAGTGGGATGAGGATGAAGTTTTGAGGGAGATAGACGCAAAATCCTAGCAGTTAACCAAGCCTCTTTCACACGTTTATGCTCGCTCTCACTTGTCGCTCTTTAATTCCTTTAAAATAATTTTTTTGGATGTCTTTAATCCTATCATTATTCTTCTAATTTGGTATGATATTTTTCAAAACATGATAACCGTCACACATTTGATATAGAGTAAGTGGATAGCTATTAATTATGTCTTATTTTAGGTGAAGATCCTAAAATCATATGAAAATATACATTTTTCCTTATTGAACTGCCATTACAATCTTTATAGTAAAAAGTTGTAGACAAAATTTGCAAGTTCAACGTTTGTCAAGGCTATGGGCAAACTTATTTCCTCGGAGTGTCTATTATAAATAAGCTATAATCCCAAGTAGTGGACAAAATGCATTGACATATATGGTTTCGAATCTCTTCTACCAAGCGATATTATAAACAAACATACCACATTTCAAACATACCATCTCAAAAGGTGCTAGTAAAACATAAATCAATGAAGTTTTTATGCATTTACCATGATCTCATGTTTTGGAAACCATACAACCCCTCCCAAATAATTATACAGCACATCACATATAGACACCTTCATCATACCTATATAAATAAAGCTAAGTGTTTCCAATGTCAGTCATTAATTTGTGAATTGATAAAATTTTATATAATGTTATGTTTTAAGGTTACAAGTTGAAGATGAAAAACTTGAAATTGAAAAAAACTAATCACTTGTGTTGCTGATCTGGAAACTGAGCTCATATGCAATAGCAAAGGATGATATGGGGTTAGATAGCATCTCGTATGATGAAGTAAATCCCACCTCTATTAGCACTTTTAATAGAAGTATTGCCTGTCAACTTAACACAGTGTGAGAGGGAGTCTATGTCATTTTCATTCACCAAAATGCAACCATTAATGTAGAACTGTACCAGGCCTCGTGTAACAAACTCCTTATGTGGGTCTTAAGTTTGGATTGAAATGAAAAATCCAGATGCTTTAAGCATCCAGTTAAATGCAATAATGCAACCAGTAATCTTCCGTCTAAATAAGAATGAGGAACTATATGAAGAAATTAGGGTTCCATATTGAGTTAGGAATCATCTAAAACTCCAAACAGTGTAATAAACAAATAAGTACACTTCGACTGTATAAATACATATGTTGTACCTAATAGGTGCTCTTGCCATCCATTCTTTCTTAGTAATCTTCCTTAACAATGTCAACATACTTTTCGAAATTTGTTTTACCATATCCTTTAGTGATGGATAGACTATCTGACATAACTGAAGGACTTGATATACATATGTTGTTTTAATAGCTTAGGCATACACTGTCTGCAAATGAATAACACAAACATAAATGAACTAATCTAAAACTCTGAATCCATGTTGTAATTTATTTTAAGGTATTTTTTGAACTGTCAAGCCTTCATGACATCAGCAATAAAGCCTTGGAAAAACTGCTTTATCCATTCAAGAATAAAGTAAAACCTAACCCTAAAAAATAATTAAACATTGTTTACTTGGCATAAACATACAACAGTGCCGTGTCTAGCAAGGTTATGTCCTTATTGAAACAAGTCATTACATTATTGAATTTTAGGAGACATCATGTTAGTCCTAAATGACACTTAAGAGGGGGGTGAATTAGGTTCTACTAAAAAATTTAAGTAAAAACACAAGAATAAAATAAAAAATAATTTGCGGAAGCTAAATAAACAATTATGAGACAAATAAGAAACAAAAATATTGTAATTATAGAAAGTAAGATAAGAAACACAAATGTAAAATTAAATTCAACTTAAAAATCCTTTTAGGCTCAAAGATAGCCTGTTTTTCTTTTTCAAGGCTTAAGAATAACCTTTCTTCCTTTTTCTAAGGCTCAAGAATAACCTATCAAATCCTTTTTATCAGCTCAAGAATAACTTTACAAATTCTTTTTTGGCTCAAGAATAACCTTAAGAATCAAACACACTAAAAGCTCATGGCACAAAAACTAAACTCAAATATGAACTTGTACACAATTGTATCTACATACTTAATCAATTTATACAATTTTAATTTATATAACCTTTATCTAAAACATTATTCCATGACTTACATAACACTTTGTTATCATCAAAATAAAGGTGAAACCAACCGTTGGTTCAACACATCCTTTGTCATACTTTAATTTAGTCTCCTTAAATCTCTAAGTAATTAATCGACACATGTTAGCCACTTCTTCTTCTTCAAAATCGCTAGATTCAGACCAAGAGACTTTCAATGCTTTCTTTTTCTTGAAGTCCTTCTTTTCTTTCTTCCATACCTTCCTTCTTTTCTTTCTTCCATACCTTCTTTTTCTTCTTCTCATCTTCTCCTTCTTCTTTTTGTAGGTGGGGGCATTGCGATCTCAAATGTCTTTTTTCATCACACTCAAAACATGTTGTGTTTGATAACTTATATTTTGAATAACATGTACCTTTTTGACACTTTGAGACATTTCGCATGAACTTCTTTAGCCTTCTTGTGATGAATGTGAGCTTCTCGTTTTCGCTTTCAACTAACGATTCTTCATTGTCGCTTTCTTCCTTTTTGTTTGCTTTGAATAACACATTTTTTTCTTTAGAGCCTTTTGTTTCTCTTGGATATTTTTCATCCTCATCTCATCTATTAGTAATGAACCAATGAGCTCATCGAGAGGAAGTGTGTTGAGATCCTTAGCCTCTTGTATCGTTGTCACCTTTGTTTCTTATATCTTTGGTAGGGACATTAAAATTTTCCTACATAGCTCAATACTAGAATAGATCTTACCTAGACCTTTTAGCATACTTATAATATTATTAAAACGAGCATACATTGAAGAAATAGTCACATCATGCATCATACAAAAAAGTTCATAATCATGAATAAGCATACTTATTTTGATCTCTTTGACTTGATTGATACCTTCATATGTAATTTCAAGAGTATGCCATCTATCATATGCAATTTCACACATTGCAATCTTATTGTATTCCTCCATGCTTAAAGTACAATACAAAATATTCATAGCTTTATTATTCAAAGATATTAACCTCTTTTCATCTAAGTTCCACTCATTTTATTTCTTTATGACTATTTCATTTCCTATGAGTTTGGTAGGCATTGTAAATGGTTGGGTTACCATTATTCATAAATCAATATTTTCCCCCATCAAGTAGTGTCTCATCCTATTTTTCTAATACATATAATTGTTACTATTGAAGTAAAGTGTTCTATATGGATTATGCCCATCTAAGCTATATGAAAAACCTACAGAATTCATAAAATGTGTCATTTCGTCTTTTCTAACAAATTCATTAGAATTTACACTTAAAGTGAAACTTGTCTCTCATACTGATTATTAGTCTTAAATGACACCCAAGAGAGGGTGAATTAGGTTCTACTAAAAATTTTAATTAAAAACGCAAAAATAAAATAAAAAATAATTTGTGGAAGCTAAATAAACCATTATGAAAAAAATAAGAAACAAAATACTTGTAATTATTAAAAGTAAGATAAGAAATACAAACGTAAAATTGAATACAACTTACAAATTCTTTTAGGTTCAAGGATAACCCACTTTTCTTTTTCAAGGCTTAAGAATAACCTTTCTTTCTTTTATAAGGCTCAAGAATAACCTATCAAATCCTTTTTATAGGCTCAAGAATAACCTTATAAATTCTTTTATGGCTCAAGAATAACCTCAAGATCAAACACACTAAAAACTCACAGCAAAAAAACTAAACTCAAATATGAACTTGTACACACTTGTATCTACATACTTAATCAATTCATACAATTTCAATTTATATAACCTTTATCTAAAACATTATTCCATAACTTACATTACAGTTTGTTATCATCAAAACAAAGATGGAACCAACCCTTGGTTGAACATATCTTTTGTCATACTTCACTTCACTCTCCTTAAATCTACAAGTAATTAATCAACACATGACAATATGTGCACAATTTAGTATATATAAGCAAATAAATTGGGTATTTATAAATTCATGGAAAATGACAACATAAAATGCCAAATTGTGAACACTTTTTTTTTTTTTTACTGAGGGTCTCCTTGTGCTATAAGTCAAAGGAAACGTAAAAAATGGAATTCAAGATTATAGCACCCTACCTTTCATTACCAAAAAATGTGTTCATGTCATGATAGAGTGTACTTTTGTGTAATTGGTCTGTATTATTGATGTGTCCTTACTAGCAAAGTACTTTGTTTGAACCTTATCAAACTCAACATTCCCTTGCTTGCTACCTTTAATAAGTATTATGTTCACTTCAGATATGTTTCTATGATCACGAATCAATTTACTCTACATGGAATTACCAAATGATGGAAGATATTATTACAAAGATCATGAATTCTATAAATCTTTTAAGATCACATATATTTTTGCTTATGATGCCAAACTACCCTTTGGGAATGTGTATTTATTCTTAATTGACACGACATACAATGGAATCCCTAATTATTGTTCCCATTGCAAAGTTTGCTGGTTCTTGATGAAGTCTCACTGTATCATGATTCATGCTTTAATAGTGACAAGATGTCCATTTTCTTACTGTTAGTTCATTCCTTCTCTTCGTCAATGATCTCAAAATTAATGATCTTCATTTTTCTCCCATTATTTAACATTTCAACTGTGGATGTTTTTAACCTTTTATCACTAAAGAGCGAAATTGGTGTTTATAGTCTGGTACTCAACGACAGTTGCGTTGTTTCTTTAAAAAATGCCTAATAAATGATCTTTTTTTACCCTCTCCATTCTTCCCTAATCATGGTTATTGACTAGTAGTCTTGTTCCCATCGTGTTGACATGCCCATCAACCATGATTAACATTCGAGTGTCTTCGAGAAAGAATGGATGTTGTCTAACCTATTTTTAGGGTCCTAAGTTAGTTTTTTCAACTAAAAAACAAAAAAGCTATAACACAACAAGATGACGCCTGCACATAAAAACCATCAACTTGAGAAAAACCTTACCAGGTTGATTAAACATAGGGAATTGATTTTCCTTTTCTTCCTCACGCTTTCCTAACCTCCATTGACCATAATTGGATGTGGATGATTGTAATTTACTTCCCAATTTTGTATTATGACTCTCGCATAATGCCTAACAAGTATGTTAAGCATTTTTGATATATTTCAAGATAATGTCAAACAATAACGATTCATAAACAACTCTAACTTTACCTTAAGGTTGTCAAACTCTCCATCTGTAAGCTTATTAGCATCGACGATCTCTTAAATGGATGTAGAATCCCATACTATTATTCTTACAACACACCCTCATTAGATTGAGAGGTCAAATTGTAGTTTGTCCAAATAAAATACTTACAAGGAAAATAATTTTAATGACATGTGAACCTAAATAAACATTTAAGATAGGTGATGTGATATGGTAACTAATTTTGATTAATCTAAATTTACCATGAGAATCACAATACATCCACTCAATTTTATTGTATGGTAGCATGTTTCGATGTTCAAATGGAACTTTCTTATGTGTTTTCAACAATGATATAGTGGACATGTGATAAGGATCAAATTGATATATTTTTAATGGTTAATTTGTTGAATTATGACCCCTAATTCAGTGTTTAATTGTTTAATTAATGCCTTATTATGTTTGAT